>CAUYSK010113072.1:0-12267 GCA_963575035.1 Avahi laniger | reverse complement strand
GAAACAGTGATTATTTAGGAGAATAGTTTTTTCCTGTGTGTATTGGGTTTTTTAAATTTAAATGCCTGTTATTTCTATGATGGTTTTGTTTTAATCTGTGCTTGGACTATCAATGTCAATGCTACTTTGCAGAAGTTATTGGATTATTTTTTGACCTAGTATGATTTGTGTGTATATACATGTGAAAAAAAAGGTTATTTCTGTAGAGATAATTTTTAAAATCTGTAGCTATATTTTCATTAAAATGAAAATATGATATCCTTAGCACGCCCTAAATATGAAGCTTTGACTTGCTTTTCTAACATGGTTAACAGTTTTGAGATAACTGAGTTTTGCTGTCAGTTGCACTGATGACTGTACTGTTATCCAGTGGGCTCAGCTGGGCGTAGAGCCTGTAGCCTAAAAGAAATTAAGACACAGGTCTCTAGAAGCCTAATTTGTGCCCTAGACTCTGTCTCTGAGATCCTCTTAATAGAAAGTTAATCTATTATAGGAACTTTCATCAACATAAAAGGCAGAAATAATTTTCCTAATGCTATTGATAAAATCCAGACACATCCCACTGCATACTATTTATCATGGAAATGGAGCATCGGAGACTTTCATTTTCCTTTTTAAAACCACTGGCCTCCATTAACTTAGGTTGTCATATATGTCAAACATTTGAAAATTTGTACTCTATAAATTTTTAGGAAATATATATATCCTAGTTAGACAGTGACTAACTTATGTTGCTTTTCCTGTGAATTTAATAAAGTCATTTAGGATCTCTTGGTTTAGTTCTTAAGACTTCATAAACATGCTTAATATCTGCTTAATAATTTAATAATTTAACTTTTTGACTTTTTTGTTATTATTAATATAATGAGTGAATTTATTTGTGCCTAAATCTGTGTGTGGGGTTTTTCTTGATCATTGTTTCCTTACTGTTATGTTGTTAGAGGTGAAATGACTGGGTCAGAAGTTACATTTTTTAAAAAAACTGTACCCACTCTAAAGACCCTTGATGCATTTTGCCAAATTTATTTATTTTAAAAATGGGACCCGTTTGCACTCTAACCTAGGTGTGAGAGAGTGCCCACCTCCTCATAGACCCTGCCCTCTATAGTTCCAGCACACCGTCCAAGACCTTCTCCACTGTGGGGTGTTTTGTGTTACAAGGTGGTGTCATGTGTCTCCTCTTCAAGAAAAGGCATTCTTACTAAGGCAAACAGTGATACTTGATACAGCTCTGTATATACCAAAGAAAACCTTCCCCAGAAAGATTGTTGACGATTGCTAGAGATTACGATAATGCAGAAGTCACAGAGTGTTCCTTTGGCAACACATGTTAATGGATTTGTTCTAATGTTGAAGCTCTTATTAAATGAAAATTCTGAACACCTACACTGGAAAAATAATAAAAAAGCCTTAGGAATATATTGCTTGTTAAGATTTATTAGCAAAGGAGGTCACTTGTTATTTAACAAGGTAGATTACTTTTTTTTCTTTTTAAAAATAGGCAAGCAAGGAAATAGCCATGCTTCACTTTTAAATTAATTAATTTTTTTGTTTTTAAAGAGAACACATTTTTAGGAAAGAAAACAATGACCAAGATAAGCTGTCTGGTCCCTAGGCACGTATAATGTCATGTAAACATACATTTAGGAACTTAACAATTTGGCTTTATTGCATGAATGCCAGAAATGCAGTTGGAGTGTAGAGTCTCCACTGAGAGACTTAGACACATGGAGCAAGGCGTGTTCCTTAATTTATCAGAAAACTTAAAGGCGATTCGTTTTGTTTAAAAGGCAGTGCGTAGATTATTCAGAGAGAGAAAGGGAGATACGTGTTTATAGGAAAATGCTAAGTATTTGGTAAGGGCTCAGATTTTGTTCCTTAGCTTCATGTCTCATAAATCTAGTCCTAAGTTCACCAAGCAATATTCTTCCTAGTTTACCTGTGGGACTAGATACAGAACAAATTAAGAACAGTGTAGTTGAGCATCTTTGTCATCCCACTCAGGAATTCTCTGGGAGGAAATGCTTGTTGTCCCTTTTTCAGGTATTTCAGTTTAAAGCAAATTGAAACTGGAAAGTCAGTGTTTTCCCTCCACTAACACATCGCTAGCTTACATTTGTAATAAACAATGATTAAAAATATACTTATGCTTTTTTCAAGGACATGTGTTGAGCATAAATTTTTAATATGTCAGTACATTCTTTGCATCAGTACATATTTTAACTCATGAAATGACAAAGGTTATTTCTGGCAAAATGGTCTTTCCATATTTCTGTCTTTATATTAGGAAATTGCCAAAATTCAATTTCTTTTTAGGCTAGAAAAAGATAAGATTGGCTCAAGTGGTTGATCTCTTTAGGACTTGCTTTTTCATGCTTTTGCAATCTTATCAAGCACTACCACAACATATGTCCTAATACAATGAAGTTTAGGTTTAACAAGTTCTCCTCTAGCCCCTTAATGAGAATAATATTTGAACGGTGGTAAATTTTAATTACAGGCAGATGTGGAAGAGAGTCTGCCTCAGTATCCATGATGCTGATGTGCTGCTGCCGTAATTAGCCAAGTGCTACATGAATTACTGCCATCACCAAAGGGCAGTCTTTATAATCACAGAATAAAATATATGGAACTGCATAGGGCCTAGATTAATAAAGTTGCTGCCTTACCAGTTTCTAAATTTATCTAAAAAATAAAAATTAGGATTTTTTTTTAAGCCAGAAATAACATAAAGCATGATAAGTGAGAAAAGGTAAATATAGCAGGGATTAAGTCAGTCTTAGGCATTTTTTTTTTTATTTTAAAGAAAAATGTTAAAGTGGTCGACAGAATTTTCTAACTCTGCACTTCCCTCACCAGTGATTGATATTGCTTTCAATATCCTGAGTGAAAAGACTGAGGAATTATTTCATTGTGGTGAGAGTGACCCATGACAGAAGGTCAGTCTTCCTACATTGCAAGGTACATACACGCTTTGAGAAGGTTTGCTATTAGATTGGTTGACTGTAGATGAACAATGCACTTTTGCTTTTTCTAATTGCAGTTAGCTTTAATTAGAGGCTCAGAGCAGAAGGCTAGGAGTTGCTTAGAGGAGCCAAGCAGGGGATTAATGGGCTGTGCCCATCCACAGCCCTGTGCTCCCAGGATGCTTGCCAGGGTAACCTGGATTTGACTGTATCGCGTAAGGAATCTTGTCCTGTAGAATTAGAAATCACTGGTGCATCACTGGCCTCATGTGGACTTTGTTCGCTGGCTGGAAATACTTGAAAGACCCACCCTAGACCCCCTCCTCTCTTAGGAAAGGTGACTGAAGTTCTGCACCTGTAGCATTCCGTAAAGGGTCAGGAGCAGTGGGTGGTGAGTGGGCAGGGCGCCAGATGTCTTTGCTGAAATACCAGAGCCTGAGTCCTGATAATTAACGAGGCTCCAGGGAACATGTCCTTGGTGTACTTTACTGCTTGACCAGTTGACTGGGGTACTTGGGGAAAATGGGCCTCGCTTCTCACTCCTTCTTCCCTAGACTGAGGTACGACATTTGTATGGTTGTTAATATTGAAGTGAGCAGCTGTACCACTCTGTCCTCAACAGGGAGGAAGCCTTTATATTTGTAATTATCAAAAGTAGTCTCTGTCTTTTTAAGTGTACATGTATTTTAAATTGAAACCTGTATTTGCTCTGTCTTTATCCACACAGTGGAGCTTGACTGAAGTGATTTTTTTTCATGAGGAAAAATCAAAAGCGTCTTCTCACATTATTCTGAATTTTGAGAAGGCTGACATTTGTTAGGCTTTATCTCTAAAAAAAAAAAAACAAACTCCTGGGTTTTTCCCATTGTGCTTGGCCAATGAGGGGTCTTGTCTTAAATATGACCACTTATTTCAATTAAAGCAGTGAGCAATATTATAAAAGACAAGGTAGCAGTTGATACTTGATAACATCTTTAAAACTACGTAGTAATAACTTTCAATGAGATTTACAATGTTACGGAGGTAAGTATTCTCCATTTACATATGGAAAGTTAAAGCACAGAGAAAGCACAGTACTTGCCTGAGGTCAGTCACACAGTTGGTGACAAAAGCCACATTCTTAGTACTTTATATAAAAGACTTCTGTTTCATACAATAAACTAATTATAGAGCTAGTGTTCTAGTTAATAACAAGGAAAGAATGGCTTTAAACAACAAGCCTAATGAGTGGTTCCAAAAGTATCATCCCTGAACCAGCATCATTGACAACGTCTGAGAGCCTGTTAGAATTCCATTTTAAATTCTTAGGCCATACCCCCAGACCTACTGAATCAGACTCTGGAAGTGTGAGTCCAGCAATCTGAGTTTTTAAAAAGCCCCCCATATACTCCTGATGCTAGATAAAGTTTGAGAACAAGCGACTTGATATACAGTCTTATAATTTTATCAGTTTAAATGCTCAGGGTCGCTGAGGCAATGATACCCCCTTGAGGTCTGAGAGTATACAGGGTAGGAAGCAGCTGGCAGCCTCCTTGGAGGCCTGGCATAGGCAACCCCACTTAGGCCCCCCAAAAAGGGACTTTTGAGGTGCAGAGCAGATAGGTCAGGAAGCTGAAGAGGAACAAATATTTGAGTTGCCTCTGCTCTGCCGGACACTGTGTCTGTCTTTCTAGCGGGTGTCCTGCACTCAGCCCTTAGCCCAGTCACGTGCTTGGTGTCAGTGAGCCCCTAGGGCATTGTGGGTACTTCATTGTTTTCTGGTTGTAATCTCAGTATCAGGAGCAGTCTCAGACATTTGCTTCAGGTCTTTGATTGACAGTCATGGAGAGTATACATTCTTTTCACTTGGGGGGCTGTACATTCCCTCATGGGGCATGCAGTTTGCATTGGATTTATAGAAAGCTTCATGCTAAACTTTGTGCTTCTTCCTGGAACAGTAATTTTATTTCAGACTTGTGCGAGAGGAGACGAAGGGAGGGAACTTGGTTTTTTTTGTAAATCATTATATTCCCTGTACCTAACATGTACTGCGTGCTTGGTAGATAACTGTTGGATGGATTTCTGTACTATTAACACAAAGATTGTATCATCTCCCAGAAAGCATGCGCCCACCCTTCAGACTTCTTTGTTTAAGGGAGTGGTTCTCAAAATGTCCCTCAACCAGAAACAGCATTACCTGGGAACTTGTTAGAAATGCAGTTTCCTGTGTTCCATCCCAAACCTACTGGATCAGAATCTCAGAGGCGGGTGCAGAAATCTGTGTTATAACAAGACCTACAGGTGATTTTGATTTATGCTGACATTTCAGAACCACTGGTTTGGGCATGAGAAGTAGGATTTTTAATTGTACTTCTTAGTTTTGTTTTCTGAGAAGGTGAAGCTGTTTCATGTTTAAATTTTGGGTATAAGAGCATAATGAAGCTCATGGTGGCATCCTCCAGAACACCAAAGAGCACTGATGGCTGAACAGTACTTGCTCACACATCCCTCCCTCCCTCCGAATCCTGCTAGGAGGCCGCCTTCCACCCTGAACCTGGGTCAAGCCCAGGTGTGGTCACTTCTGCCACAAGAATGGAACAAGGAGAAACACTGTAGGATACAGACCTCTCCACACTGGGGCTTATGGTTTAAAGGACAAAAATGAGCCAAATGATGACTCCACCAGAGAGAAAATCGTTTTCTAATCTGATCACCAAAAATTAAAAAAAAAAATTCAGCAACTTTTTTTTTTTTTTTTTTTTTTGAGACAGAATCTCGCTCTGTTGCCCAGGCTAAAGTGCCGTGGCATCAGCCTAGCTCACAGCAACCTCAAACTCCTGGACTCAAGCCATCCTCCTGCGTTAGTCTCCCAAGTAGCTGGGACCATAGGCGTGCGCCACCACACCCGGCTAATTTTTTTTTTTTTATTTCTAGTTGGCTGGCTAATTTCTTTCTATTTTTAGTAGAGATGGGGGTCTTGGTCTTACTGAGGCTGCTCTCGAACTCTTGACCCCAAGCAGTCCTCCTGCCTTGGCTTCCCAGAGTGCTAGGATTACAGGCGTGAGCCACCACACCCAGCTGACATTTTATTTTCTTTGCTTAGAACAAAGTGGGAAATATTCTTCCTATTTTATATATCTAGATACTAAGTAAGGAAGTATGATTTGGATTCCTGAGTCCCTTACCCCTTTTGCAGTCTCTCAAGTGTGTGTGTGTGTGTGTGTGTGTGTTTGCTTTTGCCAAAGCAGTGCAGAGTAAAAAAAAAAAAAAATATATATATATATGTATTAATACTAGTTTGTCTGGAAAGTATCCAGCCATTGTTAATGTAATGAGAACTGTTTGCATGAAATCAATGTAACCTGCCGGCCAAGGAGAGTGCACTGGGATGTCCATGCATGAACAATGACGCTTTTACCATAGTAGTCCGTGGGGCGCTAGACGCTGTTGAGTGAGCACGTGTACTGTGTGGCTGTCGCATTCAAAATGACTGAGCGAGTAGAGCAATGAATCTGCACAAATTTTGCGTTAAGGTTGAACATTTTCTCTGCTCAAACTATTTGGATGATTCAGAAGGCTTTTGGGGATGCTGCAATGAATGCAGCGTGAATAAAAGTTTGGTGCAAGCACTTCAAAGATGGTGGAGAATCTGTTGAAAGTGATCCACGTTCTGGAAGGCCTGCAACAAGCAGAACACCTGAGAATGTTGAACGTGTGTGGGTTAGGTTAAGAGATGCTGGGAGAACTGTGTGAGGTCCCCAGGTGCCTGCTTTGAAGGGGACTGAGGTGTCATTGTCCTAAGTACAGTGTTTCTTGTATCTTGTATCATCTTTAGTAAATGTCTCTGTTTTTTACATTACATAGCTGGATGCTTTCTGGACAGACCTCATATATTAGGAACATAGTTTACATGGATACCAGTCAATTAAATGTTTCATTTCTCATTAATCCTAATAGAAGTTTCTTGAGCCTCCTATGCAAAATCTTAAAAAATATATCTATTTTAATTGTTTTCCCCTGGGACGACATTGTAGTTTAGGAGTATATGTCACCTAACTATGATTTTAAATAAATATATGTGTAAACAGCTATATTTATACATTGTTACAGGATCAATGAAATTTTTTTGCAAGGAAAAAATCAAGCATGACAATTGAAAATAAAATACCCACTACCAACTTGGGCTATTCTTTACCATCAAGAAATTGTACTTGGATGTTTATCAGAGAAATTATTTCAGATCCTACTAATTCTCTGTCAGAAAACTGATGTTACTCTGGACAACTGTTTTCTCCTACCTCTGTATAATATTTAACTTTTATTTGAAATGTAGGGCCAAGCTATGCTAAAAATTCCATTTCTGAAGTTATAAGCCTGCACATGGGGAGGGGGGCTGAGAACAGAGCACCCTCATAACTCCAGGAATTCACTATTATATCTTGGTTTAATAAAATGTTTTCAGCTGGAAATAGAAATTGACTATATGCATGTTTGAATATAGATGTAAAAAAACGTCAGCTGAAGTATTCAGCATGCAAACCTAGAAAAATAGGGTTCATTGAGGCAAAATTTGGCAGGGGAGGCACCCTGAGTCTCGCAGGATGAGAGGTGTGGTCGCTGGGGAAGTGTTGCATCGGTTGAGAGCTGGTCCCCTCCATGTGCTCTGCCCCACCCCGGGTCTGCTTCCCTCTGCTCTGAATCTGGGCTCCCCCAGCACACCTGGTTATTAACTTGGCAACACGGTGACAGGGAAAGGTGGCATTCAACTGGGAATCTTTGCCTGCAAGGAACAGAACCAACTTAAAGGGGATTTTATCAGGATACTGAAGTACTCCCACAGAATCCAGGATCCTCAGAGAAAACCTGGAATCAAAAATAGAAAACACAGGGAAGTTAAGAACTCTGTGTCATCCCTGCTTCTTTCAGCTTCATCCTCACCTTTCTGCAGACCTGCTCTATCTGTTGTGTTGTCCATGGGTTCACGACACATGTCCAGTGACATCCAGAGTCTGCCTGGCAGCTCCTCAGCCCCAGGGCAGGAAGCATCTTGCTCAGCCTGGCTCTGATGTCTTTACTTGGTCCAGTGAGCCATGGCTGGGTAAGGTGGGTGGTAAGTGGGTGCTGGGAGGCAGTCCTGCCTCTGATCCTGTGACCCAGTCAGAAGATCCCAAAGAGGGGAGTAGCTCGCACAGAAGGGACAACAACATTCTCCCTGCGTACACTGTTCACACATTGCTGTGGGTTTATTCATTAACCCTACACTCTGGGAGACTAATCATCTTTTGCTTAAAGAAAATCTGGATGTTGGACCTGAAAAACCTCAGGCCCGACATTGAATCAGAGTCATGGATTGTGGTAAATTTTCTAGAGTGACCCCAGCCGGTGAGGCTTCACAGCTGTCAGCATCTGATGGCTCCAGTGATGCCTCTCTTTAAACAGACCCTTTAAGCAGCAGTGGTGGCAAGCAGGACTGGAAGTTCTTGGTGAAATACTTGCAAGATACAAAGCCTTCACATGAATCTCTGCTCTAAAACTGTCCTTTATTCTGTTTGATTTCTGATCCACTGATGGAAGCCAATGAAGTTGAACTAAGAAAAATATATAGGTTAGTAGATATTAACCCTTCTTCCTTCCTTAGTTCATTTGCTCAATCAGTTGTTAGATTGAATTTGGAATGAATCTTGCATTTACGAACTACAGAAGTGCAGGGAATATTGCACTTTTCTAAGTAGACTTAATTTTGACTCTAAGCTTCTACTTCTCTGGGGTAGTAGAAAGATCCGCCTGGGTTGTTCTCTTTCCCACACCACACCCTCCCAGGGTTGTGCCAAGGTTCCAGGCCTTACTACGTGTCATGATGTCAGGAAGGCCTCCTGGGTAGGAATCTGTTCACACTGGTCCCTGTTGCTTCTGGGTTGGCGTTTGAGGCTAGGGAGGATACCGTGTCAGTGCTGGGAGTCCACGTTCAGCATCTAGCCACTCTCCTGGGGCTTCTGCACATCTGAGGGCACAGCCGGAGAACAGGTGTGGCCCTCTGCTGTCCTGAGTTCCACACTCACTTACCTCCAAGAATTTCTTAGTCTGGGGGATATTGCTCTTGTCTCAATCCCATTTCTTCTTAAGGAAACCATACCACAACCGCCCTGAATCAGGAAAGCCAGAGCCCACTACCCACACAAATGAGGAAAATTCAGAGGGAAAAACATTGAGAAAGCCTCCTGCCCCAGGGTCAGTCATTATCCAAGTGTGAGCTGCAGCCAAGCAATGTGATGGGCTCTGCTTTTACGGTCACCTAGCAACAGTCTCCCATGGCCAGATCCCCATTGCAAGGCCTGGACTGTTCTTCCTCATGGCTACTGATTTATGGGGGGCATTGGGGTGCAGGTGGCTGTACCTGCTCCAGACTGGCAGGGGGATTTGAGGTATTTCATTGCTGCTGCTGTTGTTTGGGCTGTTTCTAAAGCCAGTTTGGAAATCTGTTTATTCCGTAAGAGTAGCCTTCAAATTTCTAATCATTTTCTATGAACGAATTAATAAAAGTATAGATAGAGGTTTCCTTTTCCCTTTTCTGGAAATGGGTGATTTAATTCTGTTAAGATTCCTGCAAAGAAACTCATATTTACCAGGCTCATATGCACTGTGCACTTTTGCCCTTAGAATCCTCAGTGACCAGACTGATTGTGAGTGTAAAACCATTTCAATGATCAGCTACCTTTCTTTTGCTGTTAATTCAGATGGCTGCCTTGCCCACAGCACAATGAGTCCACTAAAAAATAAAAACATGGGGGGAAATTATTAGGATGAATCAAGGGGACACATATAGAAGATGATAAAGCTTGCATACAACCTTAAAAAATATATGTGGTCTTGAGCAAACCAGCACATTAAAGAGGCTCTGTGAATGCTTCTTCATCTAGAATTTCAGTACAAGCTATACATAAAATATTTATACTGCACAGTGTGCTTTGCCCCTGACCAAAGCATGGGTTCAGTTGTATGTCGTTACTTTAACGTGTAAGCAGCTGAAGAGCCTTTAAAGGGTATTTGTAATGTTAGAAAGCAGAGTATTTGTCATGGGGTCAAACTTGCAGTCACTGATAAAGCAGGCTTTGTTCCTAGCCGAAAATATTTATCTTGTTATCAGAGTGGCAATTCACAGTAAAGATATGTCATAGAGGAAGGGGAAGAAGAGAGTTTACTTGAGAAACTTAAAAGAATGGATGGTGCAGAAGCTAGTGACTTGGTTGGTTTACTGCTGGTGAAGAAACTTGAGTAGTCCCTGGGATTACTTCTAAGAAAGAAATGTTCCTAAAAACACAGCTGGGAATAATTCAGTTACTGAGTCTTTTTTAGGATCAACACAGCTTATTTTTAAAAACAGAAATCTAATTATCTCTTTACTATCGGTGGATTTCTATAAAAGAGGAACGGTAATACCTGCCTAATAAACTAATCATAAGGATTGAAAGAATAAGGCACCTTATTAAATGCTCAGTAATGGCAATTTTTTGTTTTTATCATGATTACTTCCATTAATGACCTTATCTACATTTTCTTTAATACTGAAAATAGACCAGTGAAGTAGTGATGTTTCCGTTTTAGAGATAAAATAAACCAGGAAAGCTATTTGCTACACATACAACAAAGTTCATATATTCGTATCCTTATGGTAAGGGTCCTTTCTGGCTCCCATAGTCTTGAATTGGTTTTGCTCTGCTCTTTATAGGCAAAATTTCCAATTAATATACCATTTCCTCTTCATTGTCAGGGTACCAAGTTATTAATATTCTTGATATGTGAAAAGGCATTACAAATCAATAAGATGAACACTGTAGTAGAAAAATAAAGAACATGAACAAGAAGTGTAAAAAAGTAAAAGGTGCTCATCCTCAAAGATATGCTAATTAAAGTTAAATCTATAGAAAACAATATTTAAAAAAAATGCTACTCCAGTGTTGGAGTGTGGAGGAGTTGGTAATGTCATGTGCCACTGGGCCAAACATCCTATAGGGTAAGTTACTAACAATACCAGGTCCTTATATTTTCCATACATTTGACCTGTGACTTTATCCCAGGCGAATGCTTGATGGTATATTAAAGGATATCCATCTCAGCATTGCTGCTGGGATTCATGCCCAGCGACATCTGACTTCACAGCACAATAAGGATGAAGAACGTTGAAATCAGCTCTTCATTTTACAGTCAAGAAAACTGAGACCCAGGGGATGGGGGAGTCTGTGCAAGGTTACACAGATAACAGGATGAAATCAATTGCTCTGCAACAGAGAGTGGATAGGTGGTGATCTGTGGAGAGGGCCGGGTCAGAGGCTGTTGATTTGGTTTTCGCAGCGGAATAGGAGGGAAAAAGAAGGGTTAGAGCACAGCAGGACATTTGGAGAAGGTGGAGGTGGGCTGACTGTGGAATGGGTAATGATGGAGAGGAATGACTTGAAGACAGTCCCAAGGTTGATCCCAGGGAACTGCCATTTACAGTTTTAAAAGAAGGGCCATGTGTTATGGAGTGATCTGAATATGGAGTAACAGATAACAAAATACAAAAATTAGATGCTGTGCGTGAGCTGACTTATGTGTATACTGTCAAACACGTGGAGGAGGAGAACAGTAATAGAACTGAGGGTGGAAGCCTGTGAGATACCCAGAGCATTTCTTCCCAGGGATGGTGAGTCACAGCAAGAGTGAGCAACTAGGTTTTGCCTAAAGCAAAGGCGACTGCTTACATGATATCCTGGGCTCCCTTTTATTCGGGCCTGCCCCTGCGCCCCCAGCAGGAAAGTGGCTGAGCTGTACTTTGATTTCTGAAATGCATAGCTGTCTCTAATAATTCATTCCCCTCTTATGGGTCTGAAGCCTAGAAAGGAATATTGCTCCATCTCATTTCCCTCAACGAGATTCTTTTTCCTTTCAGAGTGGTGATCACTGTACTGGATGGACTTCTGAGCTATTGAACTACTTGCATCTTTTGACCATACTAGGAAATTGTCCATGGAGTTGAAATATTTATTGCAGTAATTTCTGGCCTTACACAGTTAAGGTAAGGGATACTTTTTCCCTAATAACTCTCATGAAGTTGCCACATTTGTCTCCTTTAACGTTCCTTTTTCGAAACATGGATCCATTCTCTTCCCCTACCTTTTATGCTCTAGTAATCTTTTCAGAGTGCTCTTTTTTTTTTTTTTTGAGACAGAGTCTCACTTTCTTGCCTGGGGCGAGTGCCGTGGCGTCAGCCTAGCTCACAGCAACCTCAAACTCCTGGGCTCAAGCGATCCTACTGCCTCAGCCTCCCAAGTAGCTGGGACTACAG
>CAUYSK010113071.1:0-11467 GCA_963575035.1 Avahi laniger | reverse complement strand
TCTATCATCTCAAACATTATATCTTTGCGTTGGGAATATTCAGTATCTTCCTTTTAGCTATTTGAAACTATATATTATTGTTAACTATAGTCATCGTACAGTGTTATAGAACACTAGGGCTTATTCCTCCTGTCTAGTTGTTATTTTGTATTTTTTTAAAAACAGATCTCTGCCCATCACTCCCTTTCTTCTACCCTTCCCAGCCTCTAGTATCCTCTGTTCCACTTTTTACTTCTATGAGATCAACTATTTTTTTGGCTTCCACATATGAATGAGAACATGTGGTGTTTAACTTTCTGTTACTAGCTTTGCCTCCAGTGCCATCCATGTTGTGGAAAATGACAGATTTCATTCTTCTTTATGACCAAATAGTATTCCATGGTGTATATATCACATTTTCTTTATTTACTCATTTGTTTTTGGACATCTAGGTTGATTCTATATCATGGCTATTGTGAAGAGTGCTGTAATAAACATGGGAGTACAGATCTTTTTTAAATATAATTTCTTTTCCTTTGGAAAAATTTCCAGTAGTGGGATTGCTGGGTCATATGACAGCTCTCTTTTTAGTGTTTTTGAGGAAACTCCATACTGTTTTCCTTAGTGGCTGCACTAATTTTCATTCCCCCCAACAGAGTATGAGTTCCCTTTCTCTGCATCCTTGCCACCATTTGTTAGTTTTTGTTGTTCTGATAACAACTATCCTAACTGGATTAAGATGATACCTCACAGTGGTTTTGATTTGCATTTCCCTGAAGATTAGTGATGTTGAGCATTCTGTGTCTGTTTTTATGCCAATACCATGTTGTTTTGGTTACTACAGCCTTGTAGTATACTTTGAGGTCTGGTAGTGTGATACCTCCAGGCTTGTTCTTTTTGCTCAGAGTTGTTTTGGCTATTTGGGGTCTTTTGTGGTTTCGTAAAAGTTTTAGAATTTGTTTTTCTGTTTTTTTGAGGAATGTCATTGGTATTTGATGGAAATTGCATTGACTCTGTAGATTGCTTTTTTAACAATATTAATTCTTCTGATCTATGAGCATGGGATGTCTTTTCATTAGTTTGTTTCCTTTTAACTTTCTTTCATCAGTGTTTTGTAGTTTTCCTTATAGCAGTTTTTCACCTACTTGGTTAAATTTATTTTAGGTATTTTTTGTAGATATTGTAAATGGGATGGCAGAGCATCATTTTTTAATCATTAAATTTGACAAATGTCTTAGTCTGTTTTGTGCTGCTATAACAGAATAATACACACAAGGTAATTTATAATGAACAGATATTTTTTGGCTCATAGTTCTGGAGACTTGAAAGTCCAAGATTCAGGACCCATATCTGTTGAGGGCCTTCTTGCTTCATCATAACATAGCAGAAGCCATCACATGGTGGAAGGTGGAGTGAGGGAGAGAAATATGCAGGGGAGCATGCAAGAGGTGGTGAACATACTCCTGACATAATGAAAAATGATTAGTCCATTCATGAGGAAAGAACCTAACCACCTCTTAGTGGTCCCATCTTCTAATACCATTACAATGGCAATTAAATTTCAACATGAGTTTTAAAGGGACAAATGTTAAAATCATAGCATTCCTCCTTTCATGTTTTTCTCACATACCAAACATATTCATTTTATCCCAAATAGTCTTAACTCATTCCAACACCAACTCCAAAGTCCAGAGTCGAGAGTTTTATCTGAATCAAATATAGGTGAGACTCAAGGCATGATTCATCCTGAGGCAAATTCCAATCCAGCTGTGAGTCTGTAAAATCAAACAAGTTATCTACTTTGAAATTACAGTGGTGGAACAGGTATAGGATAGACAATCCCATTCCATTATGGATAAATAGGCAAGAAGAAAGAGGTAACTGGTCCCAAATAAATCCAAAATTCAACAGAACTAACATTAAATCTTAAGGCTTAGAAATCATCACCTTTGACTCCATATCCTGCTTCCTGGACATACTGGGGTGGGGTTGGGCCCTCAAGGCCTTAGGCAGCCCTGCCCGTAGGGCTTTTCTAGACATTGTCCACATCACAGCTTTCATGGGTTGGAGTCTTGAACTTGCAGCTCTTCCAGGCTGGCTTTGCACACTGGTAGCTCTACAGTTTGGGGGTCATGGGGATGGTCCTGCCCCTGCAGCTCCACTAGGCATTGCCTTATTGGGGACTTTCTGTGGCAGCCCCACCCCTGTAGCAGGTTTCTGCCTCGGCCCTCAGGCTTTCCTGCACGTTCTTTGAAATCTAGGTGGAGGTAGCCATGCCTTCACAGCCTATGAACTCCTCTGTGTACCTGCAGAATTAGTACCACGTGTATGCTGCCAAGACTATTTGTACCCTCAAGCATGACTACCGTAGCTGCAAATGTGCCTGCTTGAGCCATGGCTGGAGCAGCCCTTGGGTGTTGGGCTGGTATGCAGGCAGCAAACACCTGAGATGACTTAGGGTTTAGGGCATTGAATGAGGTACCCTGTGTACCTCCCTGAAAACCTTGTCTTTAAGGCTCTAGCTTGCCTCAAAGATCTTTGAAATGCCTTTGGGGTCATCTCCCATTATCTTGATGAATAGCACCTGGCTCCATTCTATCCATACTAATCTCTTTAGCAAAGGGTTATTTGGCCATACCTTTGGTTTGTTCTCCTAAACAGGCCTTTTTATTCTTACATAGCCAGGCTGTGAATTTTCCAAATCCTTATGTTTTTCTTCTCTTTAAATTATAAATTCATTCTTTACATCATTTCTTTCCTCTCACATTTTACTATATGCAGTTAAAAGAAGCTACACAGCTCCTTTAATATTTTCCTTAGAAATTTCTTCTACCAGATATTCTAGTTTATTGCTCTTAAATTCTGCTTTCCATAAAGCCCTTGGTCATGGACACAATTCAGCCAAGTTTTTTGCCACTTTATAGCAAGGATGACCTTTACTGCAGTTTCCGATAACTTGTTCGTATTTCCATCTGAGACCTCATCACAATAGCCTTTGCTTCTGATATTTCTACTAAGTATTCTGATCATGACTACTTATGTTATTGCTAAGAAGTTTCAGACTTTCCCTTCAGCTCCTCTCTCTTTCTGAGCCCTTGCCAGAATTGCCCTTAATGCTCTAATCATGGCAATCTAGGCTTCTTCTAGGCTGTTCCTCCGATTCTTCTAGCTTCTACCTGTTACGGAGTTCCAAAGCCACTTCTACATTTTCA
The DNA here is from genome assembly GCA_963575035.1 of Avahi laniger. NCBI lineage: Eukaryota > Metazoa > Chordata > Mammalia > Primates > Indriidae > Avahi > Avahi laniger. The sequence goes on along the minus strand of CAUYSK010113071.1, from coordinate 8,276 downwards.
GGTATTTGTTGTAGCAACAGCTCGCTTCTCTGGTACCAGTTTTTGTCTTAGTTCATTGTGTGCTGCTATAACAGAATACTATAGATTGGGTAATTTATAAAGAACAGAAATTATTGGCTCATGGTTCTGGAGGCTGGGGAGCCCCGAGTTCAAGGGGCCACATCTGATGAGAGTCTTCTTGACATGTCATAACATGGCAGAAGGCATTACTCAGCATAAGGGCAAAAAGAGAGCAAGAGAGAGAGAGAGCAAGGGGGTGTGGGGGGAACCAACTCTCACAATAATGGCATTAGTTCATTCATAAGGGTGGAGCCCTCATGACCTAAACACCTCTTAAAGGTCCCACCTTCCCATACTGTCACAATGGAAATTAAATTTCAACATGAGTTTTGCAGGGGACAAGCATTCACACCATAGCAGATGTATAGTTTATGAAAGTGTCTAAACCAGTGCTATCTAATAGAAATTTCTATAATGATAGAATGTTCTCTTTGTGCTGCCCAGTATGGTAGCTACTAGCCACATATGACTACTGAGTATTTGAACTGTGGCTAGTGTGACTGAGAAACTGAATCCTTAACTTAAAAATTATACTAATAGTTAATTTAAATTGAAATAACCAAACAAGACCATTGGCTACTGTATTGGACAGCATTGGATGCATTTCCTCTTAATCCCTGTATTTACCTATTGTGGATTAGTGAAAAACGGTTTGTGAAAAACGATTTGTGGACTGGCATCAGTCCACAATCCATGCTTTGAGCAATCCTATTCAGAGTGTGGACTGTAAAGCTATAAAGCCTTTGTGTGTCTTTGGCAAATTATTTAATCTCTTGGTGACCTAGTTTCCTCATTTGTAAAATAAAGGTAATAAGAAACCACCTCACAAAGTTGTTGTGAAGATTAAGTGGGTTAATGAATGGAGTATACATATAGCAATGTCCAACACATGGCAAGCACTGTATAAATGTTTCCTGTTATTGTTATCATCATTATTGTTTTTATTATTATAAAATAGGTAATAGATCCCATACAATTAAATGGTAACAAAGCCCAATCTTTTTAATTCTCTGCTTTTTGTAGTAGCTTAGATTTCTTCCTTCTAAAAACATACCACAGTCCCTGGCATGCAGTGGCATTCAATAAATATCTTTTGAACATAAGCATAAAATACTCTTTGAGCACAGATGAAGAAATAATTATTTTTTGTGTAAAGGGGATTAGAGAAAGTATGAAGGAAAGATGACATCTGAGAGAGTCTCAAAGGGTGAGTTCAATAGGCAGTGAGGAAAGAACACATCAAGATGAGCGAGCATGGACACCCATTTGGAATATACTCTACATTGGGGCGGTACCACAGATAAAACTGTCTTAGCAGTATCACTGCTACCACTACTTCTTTCTCCCCTTACTAGTTCCCTTCTTATTTTAAGATTTTAGCATATTTTAAACAGAAGCACTAGGTAACATGATTCTATGATATTAATAATTGCTGCCTTATTAATAAGACCAATCACTGACTCTTTGCTTGTGTATTCCTGGGAATTATTTGATGGTGAATTTGGTGATGGAGATTGGGCAATGGTTGGGAAGGGAGAGGGAATGCTGCTTAAAAAGCAATCCCTGAGTTATGGGCAGATGGCTGTGAGATTCTTTTTTCCTAAAACATAATGTTTCTTACTTACATAGATTATTTTAGGAAGAAAACCAACTGGGAAAAAAATGAAGTTCCTTATCTTCACATTTGTTGGCATTGTTCACCTGTTATCCCTGGACTATGGGAAAGCTACGTGCAAGAATGACATCTCTCAGAGGACTTTTCAAGAAATGCAAAAAGAAATAGCCAGCTATGGAGACATTGCTAAAGCAATCATCAAACTTGCTGTTTATGGCAAAGCCCAGAACAGATCCTATGACCGATTGGCACTTCTGGTTGACACTGTTGGACCCAGACTGAGTGGCTCCAAGAACCTAGAAATGGCAATTCAGATCATGCACCAAAGCCTGAAGGACAATGATCTGGACAATGTCCACTTGGAAGCAGTCAAAATACCCCACTGGGAAAGGGGAGAAGAATCCGCTGTGATGCTGAAGCCGAGAATTCAGGAGATGGCTATTTTAGGTCTTGGCAGCAGCATTGGGACTCCCTCAGAAGGTATTGTTTGTCTTCTCAGTTTGCTGTATATTTTATAAAATTAATGTCACTTGGCATAATTGATTATACTATGCATGATTCATATTAAAGTTTTGTAATAGAAGGAAAATGTAATAATTTCCCATTGCATTGGCATAGTAAGTTCTCGACTCTCATACTCTTTTTCTTTCTTCCTCCCATTCCTTCTGTTTCTTTTCTGAAAGAAAACTGATTGTGTAGAGTTACTTTTTATTTTTTTAAATATTTATTTATTTTACATTCCTTAAGCCTAGTTTTTGTGGGTGATTTTTATTTTTATTTTCATTTCCAAATATTAATTAAGGGGGTTCAAATGTTTTTATTATATGGATACCCTGTATAATGCTTAAGTCAGGTCTCTTGGTATGCCCATCACCAGAATAGTGTTCATTGTACCCAATAGGTAAGTTTTTATCCCTCTCATCCACCCCATTTCCTGGTTTCTCATGTCCTTACCTTGTGCCTATGTGTACCCAGTGTTTAGCTCCCATTTATTAGTAAGAGCATATGGCGTTTGGTTTTCCATTCCTGAGATACTTCACTTAGGATAATCATCTTCAGTTCCACCCAAGTTGCTACAAACAACATTATTTCATGCCTTTTTATGGCTGAGTAGTACTCCATGGTATATATATATACACCACATTTTCTTTAGCCTCTCATGAAATGATGGGTACTCAGGTTGATTCCACATCTTTGTAACCGTGAATTGTGCTGTGATAAACATTCAAGGGCAGATTTAATTTGATAAAGTGACTTCATTTCCTTAGAGTAGATACCCAGCAGTGGGACTGCTGGATTGAATGGTAGGTCTACATTTTTTCTTTGTCGAGTCTCCATATTGTTTTCCATAGAGATTGTACTAGTTTGCAGTCCCACCAAGAGTATATAAGCATTCCTTTCTTTCTGCGTCCATGCCAACATCTATTATTTTTTGACTTTTTAATAATGGCCATTCTAATATGGGTAAGGTGGTATCTCATTGTAGTTTGAATTTGCATTTCCTTGATGATTAGTGGCGTTGAACATTTTTTCATATATTTCTTGGCCATTTGTCGATCTTTCAAAAACCTTCTGTTCATGTCTTTTGCCCACTTTTTGATGGGGTTCTTTTTTTTTCTTGCTGACTTGTTTGTGTTCTTTGCGGATTCTAGATATTAGTCCTTTGTTGGATGTATAGTTTGCAAATATTTTCTCCCATTCTGTAGGTTGTCTATTCACTCTGCTGATTATTTTCTTTGCTATGCAGAAACTTTTTAATTTAATTAAGTCCCATTTATTTGTTTTTGTTGTTGCAGTATTTGCCTTTGGGGCCTGACTCATAAATTCTTTACCTAGGCAAATGTCTAGAAGAGTTTTTCCTACATTTTCTTCAACTACAGAATCTTTATGATTTTGTGCCTTACATTTAAGTCTTTTATCCATCTTGAATTAATTTTTATATGTGGTGAGAGAGAGGGATCCTGTTTCATTCTTCTACATGTGACTATCCAATTTTCCCGGCACCATTTATTGAATAGGGCTTCCTTTCCAGTGTTTGTTGTCTGTTTTGTCAAAGATCAGTTGATCATAGATACATGGTTTTATTTCTGGGTTCTCTATTCTGTTCCATTGGTCTATGTGTCTGCTTTTATACCAGTACCACACTGTTTTGGTTACTATAGACTTGTAGTATAATTTGAAGTCAGGTAATGTGATGTCTCCAGATTTGTTCTTTTTACTTAAGATTGCGTTGGCTCTTTGGGCTCCTCTTTGGTTCCAGATGAAGCTTAGCATTATTTTTTCTAGATCTGTGAAATATGATGTTAGTATTATGATGAGAATTGCATTGAATCTGTAAATCACTTTGTCAAATGTGGACATTTAAACAATGTTTATTCTTCAAATACATGATCAATGGAAGTTTTTCCACTTGTTTGTGTCATCTGCAATTTCTTTCATCAGTGTTTTGTAGTTCTCCTTGTAGGTATTTTATGTTCTTTGTAGCTATTGTGGATGGTACTGAGTCATTGATTTGACTCTTAGCATGACTGTAATTAATATATAGAAATGCTACTGATTTGTGTACAGTGATTTTGTAACCTGAGATTTTGCTGAATTTATTTGTAAATTCCAGAAGTCTTTTCATGGAATCTTTAGCATTTTTTAGATACAAGATCATACCATCAGAAAGCGGGGGTAGTTTTACCTCCTCTTTCCTGATTTGGATCCCTTTATTTCTTTCTCTTGTCTGAATCAGCAAATTCTCTAAGCCTTCATTCATTTTTATCTCTTTATTTAAACTTTATTTTTGAAATATAGTTTTATAAAATATAGGATTCTTGGTTGACAGTTTTTTTGTTTGCTTTTGTTTTGTTTTGTTTTGTTTTACTTTCAGCACTTTGCATAGGTCATCCCATTGCCTTCTGGACTCCATTGTTTCTGATGAGATATCAGCTATTAATGTTTTGGGGGTTCCCTTGTATATAATAAGTCATTTTGCCCTTATTGTTTTCAAGATTTTCTCTTTATTTTTGGTTTTCAATAATTTGACTGTGATGTATCTAGGTATGGATATCTTCACTCTTATATCTTACTTGGAGGTTGTTGATCTTCTTGAGTGTGTAGATTAATGTTTTTCATAAAACTTGGGAATTTTTCAGCTATTATTTTTACATGTATTTTTTCTTCCCCTTTCTCTTTCTCCTCTCCTTCTAACACTTCTATTTTGCGTATGTTGGTGTCCCACATTTCTCTGAGACTTGGCTCACTTTTCTCCATTCTTTTTTCTTTATGTTCTTTAGAACATTAAGTTCACTGATTCTTTCTTCTGCTAGCTCACATCTACCATTGAGCCTCTGTACTGAATTTTTCTTTTCAGTTAATGTACTTTTTAACTCCAGAATTTTCATTTGGTCTTTTTTTTTTTTTTTAGTAATTTCTATTTCTTTATTGATATTTTCTATTTGATGAGACATTGTCATCAGACCTACCTTTAATTTTGTAAGTATGGTTTCATTTAGTTCCTTGAATAGTTTTATAATAGCTTCTTTGAGATCTTTGTCTGCTATATCCTACATATGGGCCCCCTCAAAGGCAATTTCTAGTACTGACCTTTCTTTTTTCCTGTGTATGGGTCACAATTTCTTGTTTCTTTTCATGTCTTATAATTTCTTTTAAAATAAAAAACTGAACATTTAAATAAAATAGCAACTTGGGATACTGATTCTTCTTCCTCCTTCTCCCACAACCATCATAGGTTGATTGGATATTGATGCTATTTTTGTTGTTTGGTTGTTCATTTGTTTAATAATTTGGCTGTACTAACTCTGTGTAGTCTATTTCTTCTACAGTGTGAATCTTCTGGTGTCTCTGTTCAGATTGTTTTTATTTTCCTTTATTTTTTCTTTTAGCCCGATTCCCTAGGATCTGCATAAGCCACATATTGACAAAGATTATGCTGAGGTCCCCTTAGCCAGTTATATTTTTATTCTTTACCATTGGATGTTTATGTGGCTTGGAGTATGTTATTACAACTTAAGGAGTTTGTTTTTTTCCCCTACTTCAGCCAAGGCCTACTGCCTTGGAAGTTCCTTCTCTAAATCACTCCTGAGAGGGTGTAGCCTTGGACATGCACAGAGTCTTCCAGATTGCAGGATGTATGTGATTTTATTTTTAATCTTGGCTTGATAGTATTTTATCCGAGTTCAGAATAGCTTATTTTTCAGCTAGTGTTTGGTCAGAGGTGGTACTTAAGCCTCTTAAACCAGTGAAGCTTCTGCCCTTTGTTGATAGATCTATGTGCATCTTGGGAAATGTTTTCAAGTCTGATCCATGTCTCGTTCTTATTGCTTTAGAGTAGGTACAGCCTAGAACATGTGTGTAGCCTTCCAATGTCAGGGCTTGTTGGGATCCCAGGAGGGCCTATCTTGATTCTTTCCCTGGTTCTTTCTGTTCATGTTCTCATGGTTCTACCATTTTGCTTGATGCGAGCAGTGTATTGAAGCTACAATCACTCCCTTAGGTGTTCTCCACCAGACTCTCCATGGTTTTCACCAACACCCATAGGCATGGAATTCTCCATGCTCTGCACCAAATAAAGTCACTAATCTCAATAAGAACTATGGAGCTTTTCATACTTATGGCTTGCTTCCTCCCCTGGGAGAACCTCTGTGCTACTGCACAGGAGCTAGGTGCAATGATAGAGGCAACACCCAGTGTCACCCAGGGTGACATCCTTAGTGGGTACAAAGAAAGGAGGGTGATAGATCTGGGTCTTCTCAGCTTGAAGCTTCCAGTGTGGGACTACTACTTATGAGAGGGCTGAAACAGGGGTCCAGTATTCTCAATGGCTACACTTGGGAGAATTTCTATTCTATGAGTAGAGCCTGGGTAGAGAAATGGGGCTTCAGTCCTCCTAGCAATGCCTGAGAATAGATATTCTATCATAGGAATAAGATCGAAGGAATGAGGAACATGGTAGCCTGCCCTTTCAAAGATGAAACCACAGCTCTAAACTTAGAACTGGGGGAGAGGGAGCCCCCATGTTCTTGGATGCACTTGCCTAGAATAGAGCATTTCTGTAACATTGAGCTGGAAGTGGGAGAGGAAAGAAAGTCATGGCCCAAATGCCACAGACTCTTATTGTTCTTACCAAGACTTGGTAGATTTTTTTGAATGCATGTTTTTTCATTTGCTGTATGCCCTTAGGACACTTTTGAGAGCTTTAAATGATTTTTAAAAATATTTTTCCCACTAAATATTTTATTAGGGAGAAGATATCCTGAGTTATTTACTCCACCATTCTGGAAGTATCACTGGAATAGACAGTTGTGAATTCTCTAAGACTACATGAAAAGTGGTCTAGTTCCCTAAGGTATTAGGGAGCCCCTCAGCTGGGGTTCTATAGTGTTAGTCAGGAGTTTGATTCACTTTCCTTCTGTTAAGTGCTAATCGTTGTTAGGAACAAACTTTAAGTCCTCCTTTTCAAGCCCGCTCAACTGTCCTAAAAGACTTAGCTTTTTTACCCCTTTTTCTTTTTTGTACATAGATGAGAAAACCAGACCCTAAGAGGTTATGTAATTTACCCAGGGTTACACAATTAGTAAGAGGCCATGTTCAGACATGAATAACTGCCCAAGTCTAGAGTTTGTGCTTTTAATCATTTGACTGCATTGCCTCACACACAAATATTTTAATGTTATTTTCATTTATAAGATTTCTATTTTTAGCCATCTGGATGAGGCAGATCTGTTTCAAAAGCTGCTGATACCTGCGCTGAGATGATAGAATATATTGGTTTCTGTACCTTTTTGGACAAGTTTTTTAATTCCCATTTCTTTCTTGTCATCATTTCTTGTTCTGTAGCTGGGTTTTCTCTTCCCTGGCTATCTGCCTGGTATTGAAAAACTAAGTGAAGTTGCTCATTGCTCCCGGGACCTTCAAATCTCAAGGGAAGTGAGTTTTACTCACTGGCATCTATTCTGGTGTTCCAAGGCTCACTTTTGCCTCTCTCCTCATTCCATGGGGTTCAAAGTAGATAAACTGTTGTCTGGCAACTGAACTATTTTAAACTCTGAGGAGACTGGAGAGTTAGGCTGGATCAGGTGTGGAAATTCCCACAGGAAATAGTGTAAAGTTGGCATAAAAGGTTATCTAGACACAGGCAGAGTGGTGCAGAACCCTTCTCCTAGCCTGTCTTGTAGGAAACTTGTTTTCTAACTTTGGCTTAGGAGCTAACTAGTTGTGTGACCTTGGTCAAATCATTTAATCATCACAGGCCTTAATTCTGTGACATGTAAAATAGGAGATGATTGGAATATGAATCTATAAGGTCTCTTCTAGTTTGGAAAGTGTGATTTTTATGAGAATCCACAAGTGATCAGTGAAACTAGAATTCTCGAGAGCTGCATTCTGTCAGGCATACACAATGGAACACATTCCTTGTATAATCAGAGGTGATTTTTTTTTTTAATTTTCCCATTCTAGACTTGAGTATTACAATACATATTAGTTTTTACATGTGGCAGGATGATGGTTTTGTGAGCTATCTGTAGAGAGTTTGAAGAAAGCAGATATATGAGCAGGCCAAGTAAGAAGTGTTGCAGAACAAAACCTAGTCTTG
>CAUYSK010113070.1:0-14001 GCA_963575035.1 Avahi laniger | reverse complement strand
AAAAAAAAAGAAAGGTCAAGCACCTACCTATTCTGAGGTCCTTTTTATTTCCAGGTACATTTTGGGATCAGCTTTTTAATTGCTATTTTTAAAAAACTGCTAGGATTTTTATTGCAATTGTATTGAATTTATAGATCAATTTGGGAATAATTGACATCAACAATACTGATCCATGAGCATGGTTTCTATCTCCATTTGTTTAGATCATCCTTAATTTCTCTCACTGATGGTTTTTAGCTTCAGCGTACAGATTTGTGCATATTCTGTGATACTTATTATTGAGTACTTAATATCTTTATGCTATTGTAAATGGAATTGCTAAATTTCAATTTAAAATGGTTTTTTGGCAGTATACTGAAATAAAATTGGTTTTTATAAACCAACCTTATATCCTGAAACCTTGCTAAACTTATTAGTTCTGGTAGCTCTTTTGGGGTTTCCTTAGGATTCTTTACCTGGATAATCATATTGTCAGTGAATAACAAGTTTTATTTCTTCCTTTTCAATTAATATATTTTTACTTCTTTTTCTTTATTGAACTAGGTAGGACTCCAATACAGTGTTGAATAATAGTGGCAAAAGCAAATATCTTGCCTTATTTCCAGTCTTAGGGGCAAAGCAGTCTTTCATGGCTAAGTATGCTATTAATTTTAGTGTGCCCTTTATCAGGTTGAGGAAGTTTCCTTCTATTGATACTTTACAGAAATTTTTTATCGTGACTGAATATTCAGTTTTGCCAAATACTTTTTCTGGTATCTGTGGAGATAATTGTATGATTGGGATTTATTTTTAGTTTATTAATATAGTAAATACATTTAATAGTAATTTACACTGATTTTAGAATGTTAAACTATGTTGCATACCTAGGATGAACCAACTTGGTAATGATGTGTTATCCTTTTCATGTATTTTTGGATTTGATTTGTTAAAATTTTATTAAAGACTTTTGCATCTATATTCATGAGGGTAATGATCTATAGTTATCTTTTCTTGTAATGTCTAATAAAGACAAATGTAATAAACATTTTGGTATCAGGGGAATGCCAGATCCGTAAAATGAGCCAGAATTGTCTCTCCTCTTCTTTCTTGAGGAGTCTGTATAGAATTGGCATAGTTTCTTCCTGAAATGTTTGGTAAGATTTGCCAATGAAGCCATCTGTGCCACCCACCTTTCTTTTGGGAAGGTTTTTAACTACAAATTAAGTTTCCTTAAGAGATAAGGCTGTTATTCAAGGCTACTATCTTTTTTCTTTTTACTTTGGTAGTTTGTGTCTTTTAAGGAATTTGTGCGTCTTTTCTGAGTTTTCAGACTTACTAGCATAACGTTATTTATAATTTCCTCTTTATCCTTTTTAAGGTTCGTAGGATCTGTACTGATACACTTTCATTCCTAATATTCGTGATTTGTATTCTTTCTTTTCTTCTTGATGTCTAGATAGAGGTATATCAATTTTATTGATCCTTCCTAAGATCAGCTCAGGTTTTATTGATTTTCTCTATGATTTTCTGTTTCCATGTTATTGATTTTGTTATTTCTTTCCTTCTACTTATTTTGGTTTAATTACTCTTCTTTTTCTAGCTTTTTTAAAATGGAAGTTTACATTATATATTTTAGACTTCTCTTTCTAATATAAGTATTTCAAACTATTTATTTCCCTCTAAATACTATTTAAGCTGCATCCCTCAATTTTTGATATGTTATATTTTCATTTTTATTCCATTCAAAATATTTTCTAATATCCCTCATGATTATTTTCAGACTCAGGAGCTGATTAGAAGTGTTATTTAATTTAACAGATACTGGCAGGAAAAGGGTGTTTCAGATATCTTTCTGTTACTGATTTTTAATTTAATTCTGTTGTCGTAAGGAATATATTCTGCATTATTTCAATCCTTTCAAACTGTTTAAGGCATTTTTTATGGTCTAGCATGTAGTCTATCTTAGTGAATGCTCCATGCACACTTGAAATGAATGTGCATTCTTCTGTTGGATGGAGAGTTCTCTAAGTGGCAATTAGACCAGGTTGGTTGATGTTACTCAAGTCTTCCATGTACTTACTGATTTTCTGTCTAGTTGTTCTAGCAGTCACTAAGAGAAGAGTGTTGGAAATTTCCAAAGTATACTTTTGGATTTGTCAGTTTCTTCATTGAGTTTTGTCAGGTTTTACTTAATGTATTTTCAGACCTTGTTATTAGGTGCATACATATTTGAGATCATTATATATTTTGATGAATTAATCCCTTTATCATCATAAAATGCCCCCTTTTTGACCCTGTTATATTCCTTCTTCTGAAGTCAATTTTGAACTTAAATAGACTTTCTTTCTAAAGAGTTCTGCCTATCACAATGTTTATTGAGGTTCTCATAAGAATCCAACTAGAATTATAATCAAGATGGTATTGGGTTGATAGATTTATTTGGGGAGAAGTAATATCTTCAAAATATTGTCATCCCATCTAAGAACATAGAATGTCTCTCCATTTATTCTAATCAGCTATATCCTTTATTAGAATTTTTAAGTTTTTTTTCTGTAGAGATCTATGTGTTCTTATTAATGCCTAGGTATTTTATACAGTTTTTTTTTTTCTTGTTGAGTAGTATCTATTTTTATGTTATTTTTCTAGTTGGCTTCTACTGGTATAAAAAAAACGGTCTCAAATTTTAGATGGATCTAACATCTGATAACTTTGCTAAACCCTCTTATTCTAGTAGCTTATCCATTGTATATTCTAGGTATTAAATTTGAGATGTCTGTGACATCCAGTTGGAGGCATAAAATAGGTAGTTGAATATACAAGTTAGGAGTTCAAGGGAGAGGTCTAGGCTGGAGATACAAATTTTGGGATTGTAGTATACAAATGGTACTTAAAATCATGTGATTGTGTGGTATAAGAGCACCAAGGGAATGAATGTGGATAGAAAAGAGAAGTGATCCCATGAGATGTTGGCAAGTTGAGGAGATGAGAAAGAACCATTAAAGCAGCAGCCAGTGAGGGAAGAGGAAAGCCAGAGTAGTGTGGTGTCCCAGAGCCAAGTAAAGAGGCATTTCACTCATACACAGTCTGTATGTCTGCCTCCTGCAGCAGAAATAAATCCCTTGAAGACTGGTTCTTAACCTCTCCTACAGGCAGTGTGGTCAGAGGTTAAGAGCAGGGATTCTGTTGCCCGCCCCTCTGAGTGTGTCATGCCTGGTTCTACCACATCCTAAGTTGGTGGGCTTGGGCAAGTTACTTAACTCTGTGCCTTGGTCTCATCTGTTAAGTAAGGATAATGGTATTACTGACCTCATAAAGTTTAACAATTTAAGTGAGTTAATTCATGTAAAAGTTTTTATAACAGTGTCAGGCATATAGTAACCTCTCATTAAATTTTTATTTTTATTATTATGGTTGATTTTGTATCAGCAGTATCTATCACAATATCTGATACAGTTAGTGCTTAAAAATAATTCTTGAACAAATGATTTTGTTAGCAGGGTATGTGAGGGAGAGAGGTTAGAAAGGATGAGCTACAGTTGATGTTGGAATTCTTTATGAGGAGTTTATGAAGCTGGCAAAGTAGCAAAGTGCATCAGGAAGGAACATATTCTTAAATTCCCAAATATGGTGTTTATATGAATAGCTAGTTGAAAGGACTAATAAGAAAAATGCATAAACTTAACTCAGGGAAAAATAGGGGAGGAACCCTACAGATTACAAAAGATCTAAGAAGCATATCACCTATATGCAATATGTAGATCCTGATTCTATCAACCAGTTATTTTTTTAATGTAATGAGGAAATTTGGCAATGATAGCAATGTGAAATTAAGGAATTATCATTGTTTAGCTATAATAGTTTATGGTTTTGAATTAAAAGTCACTTCACTTTTAGAGATACATATGAAAGTATTTACAGATGAAATTATGTAATGTCTGAAATTTGCTTCAAATAATCCAGTGGTGGGGAGGGACGATGAGAGGGGTTATAGATGAAATGAGAATGACCATGAATTGATAATTATTAAAGTTGAGTGAGAGCTACATGGGGGTTCATTATAGTATTACTTCTACTTTTACATTTGTTTGAAATTTCCCATAAGAAAAAAAATTTTTTTAAAAGCACTCTGTTTACCACTTGTTATGCTTGACTTTATTATACTAGATTAGAATTTGAAAAACAAAAAACTCGGCTTAATGTTCAACTTGAGTATAGTCGCAATCATCTGAAGAAGAAATTAAGTAAGATCAACACGTTAAAAGAAACTATCCAGAAAGGTAGAGAAGACATTGATAACCTAAAGAAGGTAATTAGCAATGGGTGGCTGAAGTGCCTCTTCATTGAAATTGACTTCCTTCATTGAATAAACCTGTGTTGAGATCCTGAAGGCTCCTGATGGTGATAGAAGGGGTGGGGGCAGATTTGAGAAATACTTAAAGTAAAATCAGAAGAGCCTTGTGAATTACTGAGTGTTGAAGTGTAAGGGAGGGCAAGAGAGGGGTGCCACGGATGACTCTGAGTTCTAACTGGGGTGATTGGTGGATGGGAGCAGCAAGTTAAGGAGGGAAAATTCTGAACCTGTGGCGTTTAAGTTGCCTATGTGATGTCTAGATGGCAATTTCCAGCAGGCAGTTAAAAAGTATGTAGATACTAGGAGAAGTCTAGGCTGGAGATTTAGATTCAGGAGTTGCTGGTTTATGGGAGTAAATCGAAACCATATGAGAATGGTTGCAACTCCCTGGCAGGGAGGCAGGTAGTGAAGAGGAGCGGAGCAGCAATGGGATTCTGGAAGGTGGTCAGTCAGCTTAGGAGGAGAGCCAGAAGAGGTGGTATCCTAGAAACCCCAGAGTTTCAGGAAAGAGAAAGTAATGAAAGCTGTCAAAAAGGTAAAGTCTAGAAAATGTCTGATATTGCCAATTAGAGCTCATAATAGCAAGAACAATTTCACTGGAGAATGGGAATAGAAGTCAGATGGCAGTGAGCTGAGGAATTAATGCAAAATGAAGAATAAAGGTAGGTAGTGATCACCAGTTTCTAAAAAATGTAGAATGAGAGTGACCCACAATCTGTGATGGAGGTTCAAGGTTCAAGCAGCACACAGGATGAGACGTTTTCTCTTGGAATGACTGGTTTGGTTTTATTCATTATAAAATAATCTATTGACCTTATTAATATAAAAGATGGTAAATCTACAATGCAAACTCTTTCTGTTCAGGCTGAAGAAAACTGTCTTCAAATTGTGGATGAACTTATGGCAAAGCAGCAGCAGCTTAAGGACATATTTGTCACTCAGAATTCCAACATTGAGAAGGTTCAAACTCAAATTGAAGAGGAACGAAAAAAGTTTTTGGCTATTGATAGGTAATTAAGAATTCATCAGTTTGAAAGACCTAGTCAGAGTTTTAAACATGTATATTATCAATTTGGAATTTATTACATGAAGTTGTATTTGAATATGTGTCCTTCGTTGCTCTTGGTCCCTCATCATACCTTTCAAACATTCTAATTTGGAGGAAAACCAAGAGAGATGGGTTAGCTGTTTAGAGCAAATAGTTCTTTTCAGTAGAGGAAAACATGAGTCTGTATAGTGAGTACCTTACTTACCATAATCCTCTTTGATACTGGTATCTTCCTGTTGTACAGAAATTCCCTCTAGTCTGTGCAACATAGCATAGAAGGTAAGTGGGTAAAATCTGGAGCCACACTGCCTGGTTTCATATCCCAGCTCTGCTGCTTCCATAGCATACCTTAATTTCCTCATCAGTAGTGGAGATAGTAATAGTGTGCACTAACAGAATAGTTGTAAGAATTAAATGAGTTACTATTCATATGGCACTTAGAACAGTAGCTGGCACAAGATAAGCATGTGTTTTTGCCATGATAATGATGAGGACACTTTGAATCAGCTGGTGTATACCAAAATAATGCCTGCTTTCTTGTCATGCATCATGATTTACACAGTTATAAGTGATCAGATGAAATGAACACTTTGTTTTTGCTCAGACTCTTGGCATTTCACAATTTTCCTCACTGTCCAAAAGTCATCAGTGTCTCAAGATATAGTCAGAAAGTTCTTTGTCTAAGATTTTTGAGTGGAACTTTCTTTTACTCTTGTATTTAGAGAGCCCCGTTTCCCCCTTCATATTCTTGAAAACCGTATAGTTCTTAATTTCTTCCTTTCTTTTTTGGGGGGAGTCCTCTTTCTAGATGTGCTTAAAAATTCCACATCATTTCAATTGGTAAAACTCCAAGCCCTCATCTTGAGGTAGAAGGCATTACATTAGTGCTGGTGGTAGTAAAGAAACTTTAGAGTTAGGTATGTAATGACTTTCCTGGCAAGACATTTCTCTTGCTAAGAGACTTTCTCTTGGTTCGAGGTTCTAAAATGTAGAGCTTATATCTGAGGGATAAATGCAGTTTGAAAAACTGTACAGATTTGAAAATAAACTAACTAGGAAAGTACTATGTCTTTGCTAGTCCTGATTAAAGCAGTAATAATATTTACTAGTAAAAAATGCTCCCTTAGATTAACTAATTACATTTGTGGCCTTTCTTAGGAGTGTTAACAATTAAATTACAAGCATCAATGAAAGACCTCTAGAATTTATAGCATTCACAAGAAAAAATAATTCTTTTTTCATATAAGTTTATAACATACATTTTTCTTCCTTAGTGCAATGTTATATAATGAGTAAAATCATTTTATTATATCTGTGTATTTTACAGGGAAGTGGGAAAGTTGCAAAAAGAAGTTGTAATCATTCAGACATCCCTTGAACAGAAACGATTAGAGAAGCATAACATGCTACTTGATTGCAAAGTTCAAGACATTGAAATAATTCTTTTGTTGGGGTCACTGGATGACATCATTGAAGTAGAGGTATTCTAGCAAATTAAAAATATGTGCAGCTATATGGAACTTAATGCAATGCCCTTTACTTATTCTTCCTTTTGTCTTGGAAGACATCTTCTAGGAGGGAAAAAGGACAAAATGACTGTCATCCCAGAGGACTAGGCATTTCATTCAATTCTCTTTTTGTTAATCCACATTTGTTTAGGTCCACGGGATGAACCAATGTTTCTTACCTATATATTAGATACTCAAGAGAAATCAGAGAATTAAAGCTGTTGGAGTGGCCAGGCAGGGTGGGGGGGGCTCACGCCTGTAATCCTAGCACTCTGGGAGGCTGAGGCAGGAGAATCGCTTGAGGTCAGGAGTTTAAGGTTGCTGTGAGCTAGGCTGACGCCACAGCACTCTAGCCCAGGTGAGCAAGACTCTGTCTCAAAAAAAAAAAAGGTGTTGGAGTGAAGAACATTTTTTGCACAATGAACCACAGGCAGTATGCAAATCACCTGCCAGCAGGAGCAGTTCCCTGTACTCTCATAACATTTTGCATAATGTGTGGAGGGATCTTGATCTGCACCTTCACCAACTGTGTTGAGGTAGTTCTCAGAAGAAACATGCCCTACTGAGTATCACCAGGTGGTGAGAGTGTGGGGAGAGGTAAGAATGGACACCCAAGAAGTCACAAGATAAAACCAAGGCCTAAAACTAATGGTTGACATTTCCTTGTTGGCCTTTTTTCTGTCTTTTTCACCGCATTTGTATTATATGGGACACTTTAGATTGGTTGGAAGTACAGTTGTCCCTTGGTATCCATGGGAATTGGTTCCAGGACTCCTTGTGGATACCAAAATTCTCGGATGCTTAAGTCCTTATATAAAATGGCGTAGTTTTGCATATAACCTATGCACATCCTTCCATCTGCAGGCATACCTTGTTTTATTGTGCTTCACCTTATTGCACTTCACACATAGTTTATTTTTTACAAATTGAAGGTTTGTGGCAACCCTTCATCGAGAAAGTCTGTTAGTATCATTTTTCCAACAGCATATGCTCTCTTTTCTGTGTCTGCTTCACATTTTGGTAATTCTCACAGTATTTCAAACGTTTTCATTATTATTATATCTGTTACAGTGATCTGTGATGTTACTACTGTAATTGTTTTGGGGCAGCACATACCATGTCCATATCAGACAGCAGACTTAATTGATAAATGTTGTGTATGTTCACATATTTTTCAGATGGGAACTGAAGCAGAAAGTACCCAGGCAACAGTTGAAATCTATGAAAAAGAAGAAGCCATCGAAGTAGACTACAGCTCTCTAAGAGAGGATTTGAAGGTAATCAAAAGATTTCTGTTATGACTAACTCACAGTAATATTGACTATTTAAATACTGCAGAATCATTTTTAGATGATAGAGTGTAAATTTTTTAAGTAGATTTCCTCATGGTTTTTTGAAGAAATATATAAAAGAAAAACTTCTAACACCAAATATGTGGGTCTTTTCCACACCAAGCAGTTCTCTAATTCTTTGAACACCAACTGGGTATCCTACAATTCAGTTAAATTCTGACACTGTCTACCTGAAGTTAGCATCAGACCCCACAAGTTAAGGGCTCAGTCCCACAGACTGCCCGGTCTTTAGATGCCAGACCCAAGTCCAGGCCTCCTGTACTTCTGGCCAGCTGGCTGTAAGTTGGAAGTTCCTGCTTGGATTTGATAATTTGCTAGAATGTCTCACAGAACTAAGGGTAATGCTTTATTTACATTCATCCCCGTTTATTATAATGGGTACAACTCATGGAACAGCCAAATGGAAAAGATGCATAGGACACCAGGTATGGAGAAGGGTTCATGGCCTCTCTCATACCCTCTCCAGGCATACCACTCTCCTAGTATCTCTGTATGGTCACCAACCCAGACACTCTTCAAACCCCATTGTTTAGGGATTTTTATGGAGGCTTCTTACAAAGCCATGAATGATTGAATCATGGGCCATTGGTGATTTAACTCAGATATTCAGCCTCTCTAAGGGGGGTGCTGAAAGTTCCAACACTCTAATCACATGGTTTGTCCCTCTGGCGACCAGTCCCCATCCATTAAGAGCTCATTAGCATAACTCAGGTATGGTTTAAAGAGGCTTATTATGAATAACAGATGATGTTCCTCCCACCCCTACCACTCAGCAAGTCCCAAGTTTTAGGAGCTCTATGCCAAGTGTGCAGGGACAAAAACCAAATATAAATTTATTACTACATCACAGTATGACGAAATAGCAGTAAATAGGTTACTTTTTAAAGAGTTTATATCAGCATTTCTAACTGTGTTCTGTAGAGCACTAGTACCATGAAATGTCTAGCCAAAGAAGTGACAACCCAAATTAAGTGAGGCAAAGATCTCAATCAGTGGAGGTTTATTAAGCCAAAGTTTGAGGCCGAGCCTGAGGAATCATCTGTGACCTTTGTTCTCTCAAAAGGGATTTGAGAACTCAGTATTTAAAAGGATAGGGCATACAAAAAGAAAAAGGAGGGGGGGGGGTGGGCAATGAGACAAGTGGTTACATTCTTGTGAGACTTTAGTGTCCAAGAAATCTACATTTTACCTAAGATAAGGTGGATGCTTGAAGAGAAAAAGAGAGGGAAGGATGCATCAGTTGTGCAGATGTCCCTGGGTGGGGAGAAGAGTGATTGATCTTCTCTTGTCTCTGTTTTGCACCTGGGAAGATAAACTTGTAATCAACATTTGTATGGAATAGAACAGACTTTAGTTTTAGGAGTTAGACTTAGCTTGCAGACTTTAAGTTATAATTTGCATGTCCTTGTTTATGAGAGGCCAGCAAGCAGTTTCCTTATGAATGATCTCTGTGGGCAACCCTTGTAGATGCCTGAGGCCTTTTACCTTTCTGTGGGGATCTGGCTAATGATAAAGTTAGTAGCAGCTGTTCATGTGGAAGGGGGTGTTGCATGATTCAGCCTCCAGGCTTGACCTTCCCTTGTGCATAAAGACTTGGGGGTGGGCCTGAGATTTTTATTTTCCTTTACAGAAGAAAAGTTTCTGTGGTCAGCTTGTTTTTGAGAAAGTCTATTTTCGTCTTGGAGATTCACAATGAATATTAAAGTCTTTGAAAAGTCCTACAATAAACAAAAGTAACCAACTACGCATCCTGGATTTGCCCTGTCAGTGTCCCGATGCAGTAACCTTAGCAGGCACCCTCTCCCAGAATACCATAGGCGATATTGTGCCAAACCCTTCACAGCTGCAGAGCACAGACCTCAAATACAGCTTTAATTCGGTTTAATTTAATTTGGTCCCTTTAATTGAGCAGCTCCAGCTCTGTTTCTCAATCATCCCTCTTGCCACACATTTCCCTGTGGCTTCATCGAAGCTGCTTCTCTCCTGAGGGCAAAATGACTGCAGCCATTTGTGGCTTTCCAGCCACACAGCTACAACTTCAGAGGAGAGGCCGCCTTTTATAGCGGTGTTCTAAAGTTGAAGAAAAGTTCTTCCTACGAAGCCCCAGCAATTGTCCCCTCATCACAGTGGCCCGAATGGGGTCACATGTTCATCATTCCTGAACCAATCTCTACTGGGGGAGGAGGATGGTGGATTTAGCCTTAGACCAAGCAGGCCCACCCCTAAGTACATGGGCTCCATAGGAAGAAATGGATCTGCCTGGTCTAACGCATCTGCTGTGTTATTATAGAAAGGAAAAAATGGAGAATGGAGGCTGAGTAGCAGTATCCACCACATCTTGTAATTTATGTTGTTAATATATTTTGTTAGATTTGTTGAACTCTGGTTGTATTTATGGCATCTTTTGGCAATCAGAAATCTTTTCTGTAGTCTTCTATTTAGTGCTTTCTCCCTTTGCCTTTGTATTTAGAAAGTCTTTTCCCACCTCATTACCAACTAAATATTGACAAATGTTCTTTCCTGTTTATGGTTTTGTCTTCATTTACCTGTATAATTCATCTGAAATGTATTTTAGTATATGGGATGAGGTAAGAATCTATTTTTAAAAAGGTACCCAGATTAACCAGTTTACTCAACAGCGTTTTTTAAATAATTCTCCTCCCAGTGAATTAAAATGTCACTTTTATCATATATTAATTAGCCCCCCTCTGGGAGGTAAAAAGAAAAGATTTTCCTGGAAGGACATGCCTACAACACATTCTCTCTTCCCTCCTCACTCAAGTTAGTTCTGTTCATCATTCAGGTTTCAGGTTGAGTGTTACCCCGTCTAGCTGGATTGGATCCCCTCTCTGCCTCATAGTACCTATGCTTGCCCTATTAGAGGTCTTTTCACTCCGTTGTAAAAGCCAGTTTCTATTTCTGACTTCCTTGTGAGCTCTTTAAAGGTAAAGACTAAATAGTTTCCGTCATTGAATCCTCAGTGTAATACATAGTAGATGATCAGTGTTTTTTAATAAGCCAGTGAATTAAGGTGATGTATGAATTGTTGCTTTTTAGCCAGATTAAGAAGTAAGGAGTTAAAACATGTTCCAAGAGAGCAGCATATACAACACTGGAGCCATGAAAGAGCACAGGCAACTCAGGAATCTACAAATATTGCAGCATGACTTTAACCTCCAGGCTCAGCGAGGACTTCAGGGAGGGAAGGAGTGGATGCAGAGGGAGCCACTGGGGGCCGGATGGTGAAGGGCCCTGTGTGTATGCCTTACCTTAGCAGTTTGGATGGAATGGCATGCCAATCAGTGTTGTCTTTGCCAATAATAGGCTCTACAGTCTGACAAAGAAATCGAGGCCCACCTTAGGCTCCTACTGCAGCAAGTAGCATCCCAGGAAGATGTTCTATTGAAGACAGCAGCCCCAAACCTGCGGGCACTGGAGAACTTAAAGACTGTCAAAGACAAGTTCCAAGAATCCACAGACGGTAAAATTGTTTAGTTGTTAACAAGATTATATTCATGGGTGTTTTGACTTTTTAAACACTTGCCAACAGTCCCTCCTGGATTGTGCCTTTTTAAATTATATATCTTTTCCTCTGTTGCCTTATATTGACATGTACTTTTAATACTAGATCACTAATTGTTCCCATTTTGAAAAGGATTCTGCTTTAATTTAAAACAGATTTATTGGCTGGGCCTGGTGTCTCACACCTATAACCCCAGAACTTCGGGAGGCTGAGGTGGGATGATTACTTGAGCCAGGAGTTTGAGACCAGCCAGAGAAACATACTGAGACCTTGTCCCT
Source organism: Avahi laniger (assembly GCA_963575035.1). NCBI lineage: Eukaryota > Metazoa > Chordata > Mammalia > Primates > Indriidae > Avahi > Avahi laniger. Next base: position 1,962 of record CAUYSK010113070.1, on the reverse strand, counting down.
ACAGAAAACTTTTAAAAATTAGCCAGGTGTGGCAACACACACCTATAATGGCAGCTACTAAGGAGGCTGAGGTGGGAGGATCACCTGAGATCAGGAGTTTCAGGTTGCCGTGAACTGTGATCACACTACACTCCAGCCTGTGCAACAGAGTGGAATCCTGTCTCAAAAACAAAACAATAAAACAGGTTTATTGGTTATTTTAGAACATATATATATATTTTTTTTCATACCAGAAAAATAGGCATATTAAATATTCTGTCAGAACTTGTCACTATTATTTAGAAATTAGCCCTATTAGAAAAAGGGCTCATCGATTCTAAGAACCGTGCTTTTGGAGCTAAATTAATAGTTGAGGTATTTTGAAGGTAGATTTACTCAAGACAATCAAACTCAAAATCCAGTTTTGAAAATATTTCATGCTTTAAAGTTTGCATAAAAGAACTCCCTTAATGGTCTGCAAAATAAAGAACATTGATTCTCTCTTAGCTTTTGAGGCCAGCAGAAAAGAAGCCAGAATGTGTAGGCAAGAGTTTGAACAGGTGAAAAAAAGGAGATACGATCTTTTCAGCCAGTGTTTTGAGCACGTCTCAATCTCAATTGATCAGATCTACAAGAAACTCTGCAGAAACGACAGTGCCCAAGTATGTATTTTTCACCCTCAAATGCTAATGGGAATTTTCTGTTATTGGTAGTGTGGCTTTTTTTCCCTGGTGAGAAATAAATAACCATAGCCACATTATTTGACTCACTTACGGGGCAAAGTCAGATGAAGGTTGGTTATCTAATGACCTGTGTTCTAGATCCCTTTCACGCTACATTGGCCAGCCTGGACAAGTCTAAACCTCTCCAGGCCTGTTTCTTCTTCTGAAAAATCAGTGGCTTAATTCATTTGGTTTCCAAGTTCTCTCCAGTTCTGAAACTCTGCTGTCTGGTGCTAATTTGGTTTTATAGAACTGCGGGCCTCTGTGGTGAAGGAGGGACAGTGTAGGGGATCTTGGGAAGATGATTCATCTGTGGAGTTGGCCAGAGTAACAAAGGAGAGGGAAAGAACTAAAGGCAGGGTTCAAATCCAGATGTGATAGTCTCTGCTATAACCACCCCCATTCCATTATCAATATCCATAATTTATTTTGAGTAAAGACATACTAAAATAAACCCATTAACTCCTTGAGAATAAGGACTCACCCCTGTATCTACAGTACCTGGCCCATGATAGGTTTTCAGTAAATGCTTGATGAACTGAACAGTGAGTGAATTGAATGAAGATTGTTTTTGTAAGACTGTGGCATGTGTTGCCGAGGTTTGCGTGGCAGTCTGGTGGAAAGGCCTGATTCTCAGGTATGTTAGAATGTTTTCCTCCACCCTCTACCCAGACAACCCTGTTGTCTGTGATTACATGTAGAACTAAATACATTATTTACAGGCATTGGTATTTTTCCATCAAAACTGAAGAAAACCTAACCAACAGACTATTTTGCAGTTACACTCTGCTGCAACCCTAAGTTGAAATTTATTGGTTTCCTTTTCTGATATTGCTAAATAAACGTGTTTCAGGCATTCCTTAGTCCAGAGAACCCTGAAGAACCTTACTTGGAAGGAATTAGCTATAACTGTGTGGCCCCAGGCAAACGGTTTATGCCAATGGACAATTTGTCAGGGGGAGAAAAGTGTGTGGCGGCCTTGGCTCTCCTGTTTGCCGTGCACAGGTAAGATCACAGCAAGCTACTCAGTTTATACCAGGGCGGAAGCCAAGTGGACCTTCCTACAGATCTGTCTGCTGTTTGTCTTTAGCAAATGTGATATAAAACTATTTTCTTCAGCTAATTCGTTTATGTTTTAGGCCCTACAACAATTTAGACAGCAAATTGCCTGTAATCCTAGCACTCTGGGAGGCCGAGGCGGGAGGATCATTTGAGCTCAGGAGTTCGAGACCAGCTTGAGCAAGAGCGAGACCCCGTCTCT
>CAUYSK010113069.1:0-146849 GCA_963575035.1 Avahi laniger | reverse complement strand
GTCCCATCTCTCTGAATCCCCAGTGCAGCCTCCCCACCCTCCCTTCCAATTAGGACTCTCTTCTTGGAGGTGGACACAGGGTAGAGTGCAAGAGTATGTTTTTGGACATCTGAGAAGCCTGGGTGAAATCCTCTCTTCGTTGCTTTTTAGCTGTGTTATCTGAGGCGAGAGATAGCGTAGTAAATCTGCCGACCTCAGTAGATGCCTTGTGTATAGTGATCATTGTTTTTCTGTATGTATTTCCGAATGAGCCCACCCAAGGTACCACATTTAAATGGATGACTCGCCGTCAACTACATAGTGGCAGTGCCACCAGGTGTTGGTGGGACCAGGATGAGCCACAGTGCAGGGATGAGGACACTGAGACTACGTCCAGCCACAAAGGGCCAGGCAGAGTAGCCCACTGCCTGGTGACCAAGTCCGTGATAGCGCCCGGCGTGCTGTTCCTGCCCCCTCAGGGCAGCCTCGGATGGGGACCAGGAGAGGAAAGGTGGGAGGAGACTCGTTATTGGAACAGTAGGAATTTAACATACAGACAGGTAAGAAAAAACAAAAAGGTAGCTCCTTCCCCACACTGGCTTGTTTCTCCTTTACGGAAAAGTCAGTCAGTTCCGTGGAGCGGGACATTCCTGGGTTCAAGTCCCAACACTGCTGCTTACTCACTGCCTGACTTCGGGAAAGCTACTGAATCTCACTGAGCCCTGAAGCGTAGAACGTGCTCCACACGTGGCAGCTGCTCTTCCTTCTGTTACCATCACGCGTGTCGTCATGGTTACTGCTTTGCCGATTTGTTCCTATGGCCAGTGCTCAGGGAGGCAGGTGCCTTCACTGGTGGGATCCTTCGAACCTCTGTCTCCTCCTGTCAAGCGCTTGCTTTGCCGATTTAGAGCTACCTCTCAGGCTGTACCCCAAGCTTGGCATGTTGCTTCACCTCTTGCACCGTTTCGTTTTCCCCAGACCTCACTGTCGCCCTCACTGGGAACTCCTTGGTCTCTGACTGTAGCAGTGCGTTTAATTACTCGAGGTCCCTTAAACTGCTGCACTGTGACGCCACGCGGGCGATGTGGCTGGAAGAGTGGGCTCCCGTGCAGAGTTAACATCCAGGCTCCTTCGTGTACTGCCCACGCGAGACTTGGCACATGACGAAACCGCTCTGTGTTATTTATCATCAGCTATAAAATCAGGGTAATTGAAGTGCTTGTCACAGAGGGTAGCTGTGAGGACAGCACAAGCCAGTGATGGCAAAGTTCTTAGCCTGGTGCCAGCCTTATAGGACATTCAATGATCGTTGACTGCTTTATCTCTGTCGTCTCTATGGTGGTTGTTATGGACACAGAAGATGTATATCAACATGCTCGTGATAACCACGACAGCTTCAGGCTCACCATTAGTACTTATGGCCGTCTCTCCCTGAAAGAGTAATAAGACAGATTGAAAATTAAGCACTTATGAGATGCTTTGCAGAAGGAATCTCATGTAGTCATCCCAGCATTAGTGTTAGGCTGGTAGGAATGTTCCCATTTTACAGATTTAAAAAACGGAGGTTCACAGAAGGCTTATAACTTCCCCCAAACCCAAGACTCCTCACGGGGCCCAGGCTGGACTCATACCCAGTGCCATGTACCATGAAAGCTCCTCTATGTAAAGTCTCTCCTGTGTCCTCCAGGGACCCTCAGTTTAATGACCCTTAATTCCATGAGTTGACTGGCTGCCCCTCTCAGAGTCAGATGAGAGACACATTAGACATGACCTTGCCCAAGACCAGGGGTGTTTCCTTTTATTAACAGAAGCAGCTCCCCCAACCCCCGGGAATCCAAGCCTCGAGCAGTTCATAGAAGTTCCTTTTCATCCCCGACGGCCGTGTACACCTCAAGCAGAAAGAAAATTCACCCTCATTCCTCCGAATACATATGTAAGGACAAGTACAAAGAGCTCTCACCGACGCTCAGAAATAAGCCATTCAGCAAAATCTCACACGGCGCATTCCCTCAGAAAGAGGAGTTTATCGCTGACAGTTCTAAAAGGGAGCATTTACCCTTTGTCGGCTGCAAGTTCAAGTTCAAGTCCCAGGCCCGCGTGCGCACCTTTCTCTTCATTTGGATTTAGCTCCAGGAGGAGCCCCACTGATAGGAGGGTCCTGCTACACGCTGTCACACTGTCCTGTACCGAAGGATACCGATAGTGTTCGTTTTCCATCAGGTGTTTCTCCATTTTTTTTCTTGACTTATATCTTACTTACCATTGAGTGTTCAGTGTCCTTTAGGGGGAAGGAAACATATGTCCATTTGTTATGAAAATACTGTTTATTCCACCTCGTCCATCCCAGACACTACTGTATTCACTAGGTTTGCGATGAGTCCTTTCATCCATTTCTGGCATCAAGATTTAGTGGTGACTTTGGGCAGTGGTTAAAAGGGCTGGCCCAGTGCAATGGCAGGAACCAGGCATCTGTAGCCCGAGCAGCCACGCTTTCCTTCTCATGAACCACATGGCCCTTGGGCCTGACGCTTTCTCTGAGCCTCAGTTTCCTCCAGCAAAGCGAGATCCCCGAAGGCCAGAGCTGTTGTTAGTGATTAGCGTCCAGGACTCGGCTGGTATCTGAGGTTTTCCTTGTCGCAGGACCTGAGCTGGGAAAGGAGTGTGGGTATCGGCGGCTTCATCGGGGGCACCTGCGAGCTATCCAGAACAGCAGTTCCTTGTGAGGAGAAGCAGATGAGATTTTGGCGATACTCAGTGTGATAAAGGCTGGAGCCCGGAACATTCTGAACTGACTCTGTTATTCCCCCAAGCCTGTGGGGCACCCGACTGGGAGAGATACACAGACAAGACTGGCCAAAGGGGAGACCAAATATTCCCCTTTAAATATCTAGGCAAGTTGCAAATCTCCTCCAACATGGGGACCTATGACAGAGACAGATTTGGAGCGGGTAACTTAGGCCCAAAGGCATGAGCCAGACGTAGAACTTCCTCCTGGCTTACCTGAGACTGAGGTCAGGTTCAAGACTGGCTCACCCGCACAGTTGCAAGCACAGAGGAAGTAGAATAGAGGGGAAAGGGGCAAAATATAATAAAAAAGAGAGAAAGAAAAGGAAGGCATGAAGGGGGAACGGGGGGAGAGACAGAAAGGGGGAGGGAGCAGGGGAGAGAGGAAGGATCTACCTACGCCCACCCCGTAATTCTTGTCTTCCCAAAAACAACAAGAACAGCAACCACACGTAAGCAGATAAGCAGCGGAGAACACAAGTAACATCACTGCGACAGGTACCGACTTTTGAGGCTCAGTGGCCCTGCCCACTGTAGGTTGAGTCTCAGTGAATGTTCCAGGTGCTGAACAGCCACACAGGTGTTCACCCTGCCTGAGTAGAGGGGAAGAGGTTAGGGAGACGGGCGCGGTGCTATTGCAGCACCCCTTCTCCTGCTGTCCCTGGAACCTCCCAGGGTGGGAGTTTAAGTGACACAACCCCTGAGCGATCTGAACCTTGGGGCGTGGCTGATGGAAATGTAGTTGTAGCAGCTTCTTCCGGGTACTCTGGCAAAGCTACCCGGACTCGTGACTTCACACAAGGGTTTGAGACCCAGTGTTCGATGACAATCCCGTGGCTCACCCAGACTGAAGGGTGTCAAGCTCCAGGAGACGTTTTGGATCTGATGGAAAATACCAGACTTTTTTTGCAGGCCTGGTAATGGTAAGAGGGATGCCAGCAGCTGTCATTTCCCAGAACCAGCTGTATTCCAGGCACTGTCCTTTGTTTCAGCTGATCACGAGAACTCCTGAATAAAGCTGTCTTTCCCATTTGTAGATGAGACAGTGGCGTCTCAGAGAAGGTGAATGGTGTGTGCGCCCACGGGAGCAAGTCTGGGTTGAACCCAGTCTTAACAACGTTAAAAATGAAAAATGTTTCTTAAGGATTTTTTTTAACGGCCATCGTTTACTGAGTACCTGCTATTGGCTGGGCGGTGTATGTGTTCTCTTTTGTTCTGTGCAGTAGAAGAATGAGACCAGGAAAGCCTGAGTTGAACCCAACGCTTACTCCTAGGAGTGGGCTTTGAGTCATTGCATTGTATTTCTCACTGCTGCCTTTTGGAGATTAAAGATGCTGGATAATGACTACTTTAAGGAAATTGGGACTCAAGGGAAACAGGTGCTGGAGTCAGACCAACATGTGTCTGAATACTTGCCGGATGTGCCCCCTGTTCTGTAGAATGGGATTAATTCAGTGTTCTGAGTTCTCAAGTTTCCCCAAAATTTATGTCCACCTGGAGCCTTAGAATGAGACCTTATTTGAAAATGGCATCTTTGCGGATATAATAAGTTCAATTAAATGAGGTTATGCTGGATTGATGTGGGCCCTAAATTCAACGAGTGCTGTCCTTGTAAGAAGACCATGTGAAGACACACAGAGGGAAGAACACCAAGGAACACGGGGGTTGTCAGGAGCTACTAGAATCCAGGAAGAGGCAGGAAGGATGCTCTCCTGGAGCCTTCAGAGGGAGCATGGTTCAGCCAACACCTTGATTTTGAACTTTTGGCCTCCAGAGCTATGAGAGAATTTCTGTCGTTTTAGCAACCTAGTGCGTATAATACGTTATGGCATCCCTAGGAAACTGATAACATATGAGATGTTTGTTTCTGGTATTTGTTTGCTTTATAGCACTTATTGCAACTTGCAATAGTTTATTTATTTACTTATTCATTCTGGTCTGTCAGCCACGCTGGAACATCAGCGCCACGTTGCATTTTGTTCATCACCTGTGTATTTACGCAAGTAGGTGCTCAGTTACAATGTGTGCATTGAATGAATGAATGAATGAATGGAGCTGTTGTGAAGATTAAGCAGAGTAACAGTGAAATCACACGAAACAATGTGTGGCCAAGAGCAAGCTTGCAAAATAAAAGCTATTTGGATTATCATTCAAGGCAGGAATCATCTTTTTCCTGGGGTCCCTCTGTCTCGCCGAGAGCCACGGCGAACTTGAGCAGTTCACGTGGACCGAGAGCACACAGTTAAAGTAAAGGCTGTTTTTGCAGAGATGGGTGGGCGAGAAGTCCCCACCCTTCATTTCCTGAAACAGCAGTTTCCCTTTGAGACCCGAAGCCCGCCAGCAAGATGAGCAGCATCCAGGCATGGGGGGCAGAGGAGGTGACGCCGTTTGCAGCCCTCTTGCCCCCTTGCTGGAGGCCAGGCCTCCGCCTGTATGCACTTCAGGAGACTTTGATCTCATCTCCCTGTCCAACAGATGCGCGTTAGTCGATAACTCTGGGAGACATCAAAACCCCAGCCCCAGTCCCCCTCCTCCCGCAGCCTGCACAAGCTATGAGCCATGCTGGGAGGCCCTGGGCCGCGCTGTGCTGTTTCTGGGGGCTCACGGTGCTGTCTATGATGCCTGTTGTGCTGAACCCCGGCGTGGCCTCCAGCCTGTCTGCCTCTGCCCCAGTGAATTTAGAGTTAAGCCAAACACTCTGCATGAAGAGTTGACCTCCACCGTGACTTGGTTTACCTAGGGCTGCCTTGTGCTTCCTGGCTTCTCTTTTTAGAAATAGGCAAATGTTGGAGGGCAAGGAACATGGGCTCAGGAGCTGGAGAACGTGACGGTCGGTCTCGGCCCTGCAGTTTTGTCACAGTGTGACTGTCATCGAGTCACACTCGGCCTCCGAGTCTCGGTCTCTGCATCCAGGGAGCAGAACCAGCAATGTCGGTCCCGCCCGTCAGACGGGACCGTGTGAAGACTTGTGACAGTGAGCGTGAGCGTGCTTTAGAAACTGGGACGTGCTGTAAAAATAGGGGCGATTATTACCATTATTCTCTGACTTGGAGCTCATTTAAAAAATAATAAGATCAGTTACCCTGTGGTGGGCATTGCAGATTGAGAAAAAAATAAAACCCAATCCCTTATGACTTTTTAAAATAATGTAAGTAACTCATATTCATGATTGGAAAGACAGAAATGAAAATAAGGAAATAATAACCATCACGATTATTTTGTCACCTAATTAGCCACCTTGTTGTTTATCCTTTTAGAGGTTTTTGCAATATTTTACAAAAAATTAGGAAATAAGTAAAAGTACCAAGATGGTACCAGCCATACTGTTTTGTGACTTGCTCTTTAACTTATCGGCCATATCTTTCCAAGTCTTTAAATATATTTTAACTTTTTTTTTTATCCAGTGGCTTCTTTGTGTCTCATCGTCCGGCCTTGTTTGGATTGGGCATAGTTTATTTAGCCAATCCCCTGTGGTTGGACACTTTGGCTGTTCCCTGTTTTTCACTGAGGCAAATACCACTATAACGACTTTCTCCTTGCAGATCTCTGCACACTTTCGTGATTGTTTCTATAGGATAAATTTCCAGAAGTAGAACTGCCGGGTCACAGAGTAAAAATGAACATTTTTTAAGGCTTTTTGATAGTCAGATAGAACTAAAAAAAATCACCCTCTAGAAAGATGATACAATTTAAACTCCCACCAAGACTGCTCAGGAGTGTCCCATCTCCTCCTCTCAGTGCCAGAACCAGGCATTATCCGGAGTGATTTAAAATGCTTGGAGAAGGGAGCGATATGGTTTCTAAACAGCACTGGCTAACGCACGGGTGCTGCATATTGGCTTTCAGCTTGATAAATACTTTCTTATAAGGTCATAAATATCGGTGGTACCAAAGGTTAATGTAGTGTGCGATGCTGTAAAATCCGGCAGGCAACCTGCTAGATCATAATGATGCATTAGCACCTTTCAGGATGAAGTGTGATGACTTACAAAGTCTGTTTATAAGTGCCCACTAACTCAACAAGTGCATAATTGTGTCACTTGGCACTGCCGTTTCTGCAAACACAATTTATTAAGTGAGCACCTTGCCTTTTTGCGATATGCCAAAAATGAGAGGTGGAAGAGAAGAGAAGATACGGGGAAAGAAGAAAGTGATTAGTGAATCTGACTGTGCATTTAATCCCCTTTGCAAGCTAGGGATACTTAAAAACCAACATACTTTATTGAAGAAAAAAATAATGCAAATAATCCCTTTCATACATTAACAGTGAATTTACCACTCCACGGGCAGTGTCAGAATCCGAATCCAGGCAGGCATGACAAATAACTGTACCCTTGCAAGACATGTGCTTTCGAAAATTAGACTTTTAAATTATTTTGTTCATATTTTGAAGTTTTTGAGGCAGGCACCTTGCTTATCCCATCTCTTTCGCAGGTGGAAACAGGTTTCATGGTTCCATGCCATTGTTCTCGGATGAGCTAGTTTGAAGTTGAAACCTGTTATTATGATTAATGAACACAGAGGTCGTGTGTATTTTAAAACAGAAGAGTAATCTATCCTGGTGGGAGACAAACCAGAATGGATGACACCACAGCCCCGTGCCCACTGGGCTTTGCTCCGTTGGCGATGAAGCAAATCCCAGGTATTAAGGATGGACTTTCCTAGGCCCGTCTCGGCGTTTGCCCTATGCAGTGCTTTGATTGGATTGTTGTAGAAGACCTCACTCTGTGAACCAGAAAAAAGCGGGACATGTTCATTTTGAGCAATTTACCCCGTTAATTTGCAGTGACCATTCACCACGTGACTGCTCAGAAACAAACCAAGGAATTCTTCATGTCAAGTTCTCTACCTTTTCTTTCTCTTTCTCCCTTTTCTCTTAGTTATTAGTTTTTTGAACAATGTTTACATCTAGCGCTGACCTCTGGGAACACAGAGGTGAATGAAGCATCCATGCCCTCCAGGAACCCATCAGTGTCCGGTGGCGGGGAACGGTGCAAGCGGCAGATGCAGTCGCAGGGCTGAGCAGGACGGGAACTGAGACGAGTGAGGGACAGGAGTGTCTCCTCTCCGCAGCGTCTGCTTCCATTCCTGTATGGCTTCCACCGCCGGGTGCGTCACGAGGAGGGGACGGCTTTGCTCTGCGGTTTCTTTCACACTTGACGTTGCGACGTCCACGTCTGTCTCGAGTCACGCGCTGTGCTACAGACGGGCAGAAAGCAGAGGCGAAACTCCAGGCGTGGTGGCCCGTTCACGCCATACTCCTAGTTAGAAACCCACTTGATTCTGAATTAAGGGTTCTCTAGGAAGAACCTACCTCGCTGGGATCTGGAAGGACATTGAACAAGACCCAGGAAAAGCCACCCTCTCAGAGGTTGCATTCCAGGGGCGGGGAAGGAAGCAAATTCATCAGAGTAGTTGCTAGTCTGGAGGGCGATGTGAGAGACACAGACAGGAGGACGACCGAGTAACACTGCGGGGACAGGGAGGACCCTCTGATGACCAAGGATGAGAAGGACTCAGTGTGGCCAACAGTGAAAGGGGGAGGCCCCAGGGAGAGGAGCTAGCGAGGAGCTAGCATGTGCTCAGGCCTTGAGGTGGGAAACACCCTGGTGGTATTTGAAGAGTGAAACTGGCCCCCGGTCTGGAACAATTGTCATCGTTGCTGAGTGCCATAAGGGCGCGAATGAGAAACTCGGTGCTTGAAATAAAGTTATAAAGGTGGGGCCTTGCTAGCCAAGCAAGGAGCTTAGATTTAATGCTAAGAGCAGGGGAAGCCACCAGGGAGTTCTGTAGCAGGAAGACTGCCCCTCTCTCGGGTGGGCTCCTGCTGAGACTACTCTTGGCCAGGGCTGGGGAACCCCTTAAGTGCCAGAGAAAACAAGTCGTTGCTGGGAGTCCCCTGTCCACGAAGGTTAATTTGGCAACACGCGTTTCTGCTCTTGGGCTAGAGAGACGGCTCTTACGATGCCCAGAGGGGGGACTTTATGATCTGAGAGCACTTGGTAGCGGCAGAGCCATGTTGTCTCATTGAATTTCTCTTCCATTTTTAATGAGGAGCCCGGAGGCACTGTATAAATAAAACGGCCGAATTATTAAATTATCACTCTACAGGGCATCTTATATTAGTCCTAATTAAATGATGTTTTTCATATGAACAAACAGTGCTCAAAAAGGATTCCCATTTTGTAATTCCAACCTCATCGAAGTAGGAAGGCTTGGAAATTTCTAGAATGTGCACCATGCCTCTGGACTCACCGGAGGGCACCAGCCGTGAGTTTTCGGACTTCGTCCTGAATTTTCGAACTTTCAGTAACCATAAGGACTATCCCCTTCACCCAGACTCAGAAATACTGACAGGATTTTCATGTAAGGAGAAATACTTAAGGGACTTCTGCTTTTCACCACGGCGGAGGGGCAGGGACTGGTTTGTGCTGGTGCCTCGAACAACTGAGCAAATGGTCAACACACACGCGACGGCGACTTCAGACGTTGGACAAGAAGCACGGAGACAAGGGAAATAAGTGAGATGAACCCCACAGTGGCCCCAGCTCACAAGCCACAGGGCAGGGGACCAGGGACCTAAATAAGGAGTATTCGGGGAGCACTGGCTGGGCACCAGCCACTAGGCGCTGGAAAGACAAGAGTGCCCGCGCCAGGCAGGAGCTCCGTGTATCAGTTTTGGGGGAAACATTCGAAAAGTAAGCAAAGGAATAGGGGTGATTTCAGAACATAAGGAATGTTACAAAGGAACTGAAATGGGTAATGGAATAGAATATTGCGGCTTGGAGGAGTGGGTGGGAGATACCATAGCTCGGTCAGTGGGGCAGGGAAAGCTGCTGGGACTGGCTGGCAAGAGCCAGTTGTGAGCATTTCTTCCCACGTCTGTGTTCAGAGAGATCACGTTAGTAGCTTGAGATAAGCCATGATGTGAGATGTTTACACCATAGAAATCAGCAGGTTTTTTTTTTTTTTTCGTGTTTTTCAAACATGTTATTGGATGGTATGATCAGGAAAGGTTTTGTAAAGCAATGCCATTTCTGTCAAGACATGGGGAATGAAGAAGAGTCCATCATTCACGTGGCAAACCCTAGGAGGAGTATTCCAGCAGAGGAAACAGCACATGCAAAGGTCCTGCGTCCACATGCTCCCCTCCTCCACCCTCTGCGATGTTAAGGACAGAGGTTTCACACTTCCTGCAATGCCATTATGACATTATCATTCCGCTTTCAAGTTAGCCGTTTATCCCATTCTCTTCACCTCTCCTTTTTTATTTCCACTTTATTCCCATTTTTCCCCCAGTGGAATTTTACTTCTTTTTCCCAGATATGCTTCTTTATTTCTGAGTCTGTGAAAGCTCTGCTCAGTAGCTATAGTGTCTTATATAATCCATGGCATTCTTTTACAGTTAGAGGAGATTTAAAAATACAAACGAAAGCAGGATACCCATGTAACATCTTAGAGCTAAAGGACTTCAGTGTTGGAAGGTGAAAAGACTTTAGAAAACCTTTTCTGGGAGCATTTTTTTGAGCACCAGGGTGTCTTCAGAGAAGTTTCGGAGTCGAGCCTGGTGGCACGGCCTGAATCTGCAGTCCCCAACCCCAGGCTGCGGACTGACCTGTCAGGAACCAGGCCACACAGCAGGAGGGGGGAGGCAGGGGCCTGAGCGAAGCTTCATCTGCATTCACAGCTGCCCCCGTCGCTCACCAGCCCCTCACCCCACCCCCAAGTCCGTGGAAAAACTGTCTTCCATGAAACCAGTCCCCGGTGGCGAAAAGGTTGGGGACCGCTGGCCCGAGTGACCACCAGGTCAATGTTAATTGATAATTGTGCTTTTTATGGCAAAATCTGAACTGAACCTCAGCTAAATTCTTAATATGCATTGCAGAAGTAGAAGAAATCCATAGTTCATGACCCCATAAGATTTATGTCTTAAGCATTTCCAAGGCCCCGTCCTTGGTTTTACATGGCCTGTTGCCCCTCCCAAGCATCCTCTGACCCATCCCGTCCCCCGTCCTCCCGGTAAACTATAAGACATTGCAGGAAGAACAAAGTGTGTGCTACTTCCTTTCTCCCTCCCTTCCCTCCCTTCGCTCTTGAATTTTCCAGTGTCTACAGGTTTTTTAAGAGCAGTACACATAGCTTAAAAACCTTCCATAACAATTGAAAATTAGTGTTGGATATACAGGTCCACGAGGTACTGCTGAGCCTCGCCGCACACTCACGAGACAAAGGAGAGCATGCGGCAAGAGTCGTCGCAATTCCGACGAGGATCTCCAAGGGCCAGTGCACTTGGGGGATGTACGACTCATTTAAGACGCACAGTGCATGTCAGAAGGTACTGGTTACCATTATCAAGGTGTAGTTGGTAACCCCCAGTGGGCAAGGGAGTTCTTACTATGGGACCGAGTCGGCAGACTTGGTCCACACGTTTGGGCAGTCACAACCCAATCTCGATGAATTCATGAGCCAAGGAGGCTGGTTCTGCAGCCAAGAAGAGACACGATTTCTAGTAGATGGTGACATCCAACCTCAGCTGTGCCTAGGCTCTCAGCCTGGGAGGTCTTTTTGAAGTGTTCAGTTCTGCTCAGAAGCCATTAGTGTATGCCAGGCTCTGTGCTAGGCACTGGGGATAAAGGATGGAAAAAGACCCAGCTCCGATAGCCTCTCAGAGCTCAGACTTTAGTTGGGCTGATGGGAAAATTAGCAGACAGTTTTCATTTTAGCAAGGTATTTTCCAGGGTAGAGCTAGGAAAAGCAAGAGTGGCAGCCAGAGAAGCTCACAGAGATCTTTAATCATCCCACGAACAGTTAATCATCAACTGCTATCTTCCAGGCACTGTACTGAATGTTTTCCATGCGTTAGTTTATTTTTACAGCAATCCTATGTTTTATGAACTCTTATGTAGAAGTCAATGTTATTGATTAGCAACCTGAGCTCAGAGAGATTAACTATCACACTCAAGGTTGCGCAGCATGTGGTATAGAATAAGATCTGAACAAAGAAGATGAAATTCTTGAGCTCAGCCTGTTAATCACTAGCTGTTTTACCAGGTAGTTGGAGGGAACAGATACAACGTCTCTAGATCTCAGTGTCCTGTCAGAAGTAGGGGGGTGTTCACTGTGTAGCAATTTTAAAGGTGAGAAGATGACTTTGAACTTCAATGAATTCAGATTAGTGATTCGGGCAACTTTAGCCTCTTTCTTTTCTTTCCAAAAAGCACCTAACACCTATAACTTAACTATTCCCAATTTGAAACAATTTTTGTGGGTGCTGAGTGCTGTTATCTTGTTTCTCTTTCTTGCACAAAGCCAAACGTATGACATCAAACCTGTAATTTTGGCCACGTTATCACCATGTTCTAACTAGGCAAGTTTATTAGTTCAGACAATTAAGAAAATAGAAGTTGAAAATACTTGGTTATTAAGGACAAAGGGATAATACAAATTCAAGGTGTTGGGACAATTAGCATTTGCAGTAATAAAAGCCAAGTAGAGCACTAAGGAAATGAATGTTATGTTTATTATTTAGCATTTGCATAGCATTGTGTATTTATAAAATGCCTGATAATTGTTTTTGGTTGTTTCTTTTGGTATAACTTGGATAGAGGGCATTTGCTATTCTTGTGGGTAGCATAAGGGGGGGTTTATTAGAAGTCTATTAAATTAGAATTCTAGTCATCTACCTCCCCATCCTCTTGCTCTGAACTCAGGTTTAGGTAGCGAAAGAAAACATCTAGAAATCCTGCTAAAACGTAAGTCATTTCATCTCCGTCCTTTGTTAAAAGCTCTCTAGTGAGTCCCCCATTTCTGTCAAAGTAAAAGCCAAAATCCTGCAACTGCAACTCGATATCCTAGATTGGATTCTGTAACAGGAAAAGGATATTAGTGGAAAAGCTGGGGAAATGTGAATAAAATCTGTAGTTTAGTTAATAGTGACATGCCAGCATTAACTTCCTAGGTTTGAAAAATGCACGCAGTTATGTAAGATGCTAGCATTAGAGGAAACGGCGTGAGGAATAAGTGAGAACTCTCCGTACCATCTTTGCAACTCTTCCGTAAACCTAAAATTATTCCAAAAAAGTTCCTACAGCGGCCTACAAAGACATACATGGCCTGTATCCTGTCCCCTCATTCTGTCTCTGGTGTCACCTCCTGTTATCTTCCCCCTGAACGTTCTGTACTAGCCTCGCATGTCATCATTTTCCCACCCCAGGACCTTTGCACTGGCTGCCTTTGTGACTGGACCATTATTGCCTGAGCTACCCCCGGGATTCAAATGTCACTTTCTGAAAGACCATACATTGAAAATTTCCAAACCCACCCCAGCTCCCCCAAGATCCTCCCTCTCCTCCCATTCAGTATTTTGTCTCATGGTGTTCACACTTCTAACATACTCTGCAATGTTCTTACTTATTATGAAATGATGTATCTTTTCCCTCCCCCATTAGAACTTACCTTCCTTGAGAGGAGGAATTCTTACTTACTTTCTCCACTATGCGTTTTCAGCACCTAGAATCATACCTAGCACATACTTAGTGTTTGATGAATATCTGTTGAGCCTAAATATTAAATTCTAAACTAAAAGAAGAAAATACCACATACTGATTTCTTTGGTAATCAGGGCATTGTGCTAAGAACTTTAAATTATCTAGATTTCATGGAATCCCCCAAATAGCCTAACATGTAGGGAGTATTACCACCATTTGTAAGACCCTAAGAAGTCTTAAGTTTTGCCCAAAGTCACCCGGCTCTTCTGTCAAATCTGAGAGCCAGGATTTAAACCTGGATCTCCAAATGCTGCACCCAGTGCTGTTTTCTTGTACACCATATCGTCTACCAGAATTGCATCCTTTCCTCTTTCCTTAAAACCACGGCACTTAAGGAATAGGAATAGCGTAGCTCATCACGTTGGCTGTTCGTGTAACTTGGACCTCTTTCTTAGACTGTGGTGCCAAGATAAACGTATGGAACATGTTGTCTCTCTTAATGGTCACAGGTAACTCTGGAGTGTCGTGGTGTGTTACTAGTAACCCGATATGAAACTTTCCCCTTACATTTCTCCTTCACGGCCCATTTTTGTTTTCGACTTCAACCGTCTCTTGCGGATAAGGAGTCTCATTACCGAGAAGGCTGCGTGACACTGGCTTAGAACTTAGTCCAGGGCCTCAGTTCCGGTGTCCACTCTCCTGTTTGGTGGCCGAGGGGCTTTTCTCATTTATGAGATCTACCGACTTCATAGAGGCGTCCCGAGAACAAGCGATATAATCGGTGTGTGCCGGCATAAACGGCCGTGGTCGTTTGAATATAATCGTTTAACTGAAAGAAGTGAACTAAATATTAAAGTGGTTGTGGTTGTTGTTTTTTTCTGGAAGCTTCTTGGTTTCAAATTACTAAGTTAGTTTAATATCCATCGGCTAGTTCTATGATCTCCAAGGATTTCCCCCAAATGCTATTGTTAACAACAAGGACATCATCACGGTCATCATCACATACCCGTCACGTCAATTAGGAAACAGTTAGTTCGGAGTCAGGCTTGATGCTACGTTCTTTATGATATTATCTTCCTTTTTTGCTGTGAGTCTACTAAGTGAGAACTGGAAACCCATTTTACAGATGAGGGAACTGAGGCTTCATGAAAGTTCAGTAATTTGCCTCATGTCACACACAAGTCACGGGGGCCACGTTCCTCATTCTGTAGCAGAGGCCTTTGTCAACACCTGTCGCTGCCTTACCACCAAGGAGAATTTTAAAGCGACTGGCAGAATGACCAGAATATGACTCCTCCAGTGACTGCTTTTTATAAACCTTTGCCAGCATTTTCTTGAACTATGGCCCAGAAACCACTTTTATTAGCATTGCCTGGCGTGCATGTTACAAATGCATGTTGCTGGCTCTGCCCAATGATGTGCTGGTGAATGTTTGAGGAAGTTGGTAAGGGAGGGGGAGAGGGCTGGGGAGACTGACTTGAAGCATTTGCTAATTTCCATGGTGTAAATACTCCCAAATTCAAGATACCAAGGCCTCATCCCCGAACACACAGTTACGAAAAGATGTGTAGAGGTTACGTAGTCACCGTTACGTAGTTATTTCCACCATACAGGTACCATAAGCAGGGGTGGAAAAAAAAACAACTCAAGAACTTAGATAATAGTAAAATGTAGTAAAAGAACTAGGAAGTGATGAGTTTCACCTATTTATTACCTTTTTAATATGCTTTATTTAATTGCAGGTTTATATCATTTAATTCTTATTAAAAGTTCCATTTAACACCACGATCTGCAAATTCCTGGCACCGTCGACTCTCACAGATCGGTATGAGCGAGTTCTGGCTCTGGCTCTCCACCAGATACCCTAGACCGACACACATCACAGAAAAGTCTGAAACTTTCTGCATTTCTACAAACAAAAGCATCCAGATGATTCCGGTGCACACTCAAAGCATTAAGCCAGTGTCGTAAGCCTTTCTAAGAGCGTATGTGACATCAGGGTGTGAAAATATTAATGCTACGTAATGTGGTGAGCCTCTGAAAAATGCAGATGGGGTTCGTGTTCCCAGCAAAGGCTCGTGGGCATTATGCTAAGTGAACTCCACTGTTCCTCTTCTTAAAAGAGTTTTTTTTTCCTTCCCCTCTTTTTACATGGAATAAAAATATTTCAGAGTTTTATTTTATTTTACCCTTCTATGGAGAGGACTTGCTCTCTGTTGAAGAAGGAGGGAGTAATCCTATTTCTCTGGCAGCCAGTGTAGGAGGAAGGTTCAGAGGCCTTTCCTGAAAGGTTTAGGCAAAGATAACAAAATGTTGGGGAAAGCCGCAGGGCAGGGCTGAATGGAGAAGTAGGTCTGTAATCTCAAATTCAATATAAAAGATCGAAAGCATCAAATAATCAGAGTCAGCGGTGAGCTTCTCCATCAGAATGTTATATCTTCCGTGGAATTCGACATCGTGATTGTATTATGTTACATACATTCATTCTCTCTCTCCTCCCTCCCTCCTTCCCTGCCCTCTGTCTCTGTCTCTCACCCCTCCTCCCGTTCTCTGTCTCTCTGTGTCTCTCTGTATCTCTCTGTGTCTCTCCTGTTCCTTTATATAGCTCCTCATATCTGAAGTCCATGAGGAAGCCTTGCTTGACCTCAGCTAGAGAAGCCATTCGAAACATCACCCGCCTCCAGTGCCCACCCTGTCCACCTCAAAAATATATTAATAAAAGTCTGTTTTCTAGGCAGAGGTTTTAATTCAGGGAGAAAGCATGCCCCGCAAAGTGAGCGCAGTCCAGGAGCTGCGTGCAAACCCTGGTACACGAGAGATCCAATGGAAGGTTGGAATTTGTCCTCTAAAGGATGACTTTGCTTTCCAAGGTGGACGTGGAGGGTGGTTGAAGGATGGATTGCCGTGACTCGGGGTGACTGCGTGCTCACACGAGAGGCCACGTGAGCACTTTGCATGCATGATGCTTTTCATCCACCCTCGATCCTTCGGTACTCATCCAGTCTCAGTGAAGGTGCTCCATCCATAGTCTTTGAATGAATTAATTCATAAATGCCCATTTTAAAGCTGCGGGAAGTAAGGTGTAGAGGGGAGAAGTAACGTGTTGAAGGTCAAATAACTGGGACCAGAAGGGCCGGATCTCAGGTGGTTTCTCAGTCTGGGCACATAAACTCACACTCTTGCCTCCCTAGGGTATAAGGCAGTGGCTGTTAAAATGTTGGAGCACATCAGTCACCCGTGGGGATTATTTAAAAAGATTCTTTTTGGGTCCATAATATTATGAATGGGGAGCTCTAGGATGTGGCCCAGAAAACAATCTGCATTTTCAACGTGTGACTTAGACAGAGGTGCTCACCAGGCAGTATCTGGAGACAGACTGATGAGAGTCCATAGACATCTCTCTACGTCTCCAACCAGAGGCAGACCTGTCTACCTTTCAGGCTACAAACCCTGCATCTTGCTAAAGGTGATCGGGAACCCTTACTGAGGTGGGCCCCTTACCCTGCCCTCCCTCCCCAAGTCTCTGAGCCTTAAAGTTTAGACAGGACAGGCACCTGCAAGGCCACCGAATGTATTGTCTTCGTTTATTCAGGTGCGGAAAGTTTCATCCCCAAAACGTGACACAGCGAGAAACTGACAAAAGTTGGGCTGAAATCCAAGTCTTCTGAACTAAAGCACCCTGCCCCCCAGTGAATAAAAGTCTTATAGTTGCCACACTGGTTTTCATATTGTCATCCTGGTGTGTGCAGCAAATCTTGCTTTTATGTAGAATATCCTCCCCCAAAATGGAAATTGTTAACTGCAGATGCAAAACACTTGAAATGGCCAAAGCACTTTCTGTAGCATAATGTCATTTGTTTCTCTGTGACCCGAGCGTGGGCAGGTATTGTTATTTCTTTATTTAAAGTGGAGAAATGGAGACTCAGAGAGGGAGAGTGACTTGCCCAGGTCACACAGCATCATGTCTACCACTCAAATATTATCACTTCACATCTCACCCTCTTCTCATTAGAGCCATAAATGGCATGAGAGACCACTCCAGGACTCGTAGATGTTTCTCTTTCTTCATTTTAAGAATTGGACTTTTAAAGCATCAAAAGGTTTGCTTGTAAGCTCTAATGTATGATTGCCGAGTTTCTAAATAAATAAGACTTTCTTAAAACATATTCTGTATTCCCCTCTGGCTGAATGATGTATCCAAAGGTCCTTCAAACAGAAAACTTATTGTTTTGTGGTTGTATAGTTTATTATTTTTCTCCCCCACAGAAATGGGAGCTCCCTGAGGGCTCAGAGTATCTCTTCATAATCCTTTGTTCTTCACAGCTATAAATGTTCTTGATACAAGCAGGAGCTCTTTAAATGGTAGCCAAATAGAATAAAGTGGACCTAAGAGTATTTGTCCCTCTAAGAACAACCATGGGAAGCTATGGTGCACAGGCCAAATCTGGCCTTCTGTCTGCTTTTATAAATAAAACTTTATTGGAACACAGACACATTCATGGTTCATTCGTTTACCTGTTACCCCATGGCTGTTTTCATATGTAGCATGGCCTGCAATGTCAACCTATTCACTCTATACCCTTAAAGAAGAAGTGTGCTGTCCCTGTCTAGGTTAAGAGCAAACTACAAAGGAGATGCAGGCATTTCTATTTCCAAAGTATATTTCTTAGTATTTCCATTTCCAAACACCTGCTTACCCCCCTGCGCCCCACCTGTGCAAGAGAAATTAGCCTACTGACAAATAAGATTTGGAACTCAGAAATAATCTGAAAAGTGTCAGTTTGCAGAAAGTGTGTATTTTATGTGACAAGATTCTTTGTCAAATTTATGTGCATAGACATATCGGTGTTCACAAAGAATGATACCTACGTGTTTCAGTATATACTGGAAAAACCCCAGCAGTCCTAGAACAAAACCCTTGGGGTGCTTTTTAATTCCTTTTAAGGAATTTGTACAAAGAAAGAAGTAATTAGTAAGGAAAATCCAGGGATGCTCACTAAGGATCAGTTTCATTTTAAATTCATCATCCATTTTCTGCAACTGAATTGTGCTTTCAGCAGTTTTCTTAGGCCTGGAAAATTAGCATAACATATAGAATTGCCATTTGGTTCATTTAAATCTTGCATAATATGTTAGAAGGAAAAAAATCTTTGAGCTAGGTGGAACTGAGGATTCAGTACAAAATATCGACCTTTTTTGTTGTTGTTAAATCGATGTTTAGGTTGACCTTGATTTCCGAGTGGTACAGGGAATTAAAGAAAACCCAGAGGTTAAGGCAGGTGAAGAGAAAGCTGTAAGAGAATCACTCCCAGAGGGGGCAGAAGTTTCGGCCACAAGGGGAGGCCACCTCTTCATTGAGGCTGGGAGATCACTGAGCTAGAGAACAAGAAGGCTCGTCTTTATGATGCCATTATCACGGAAGACAGTGGCAGGTTCTTGGGGACACTTGACATGTTTCTTCAGTGAGTTGGGTGTGGGATGCCATGGCACAGAGACATGTACCTGCTGTTTGTCTGGGGACTTATAAAGGTGGAGGCTTGCTAGCATCCCCCCGGAGCAGCAGGGAAAGAACTGTTGTGGAGGATGCATTAAGGCACCCACCATCTGTCCCCTGAGGTTCCTCTGGGTCTTGCAAGAGCCTGAAGCTAGAGAAAATCACAGGGGTTCTAAGGCTGTCCAGGAAGCCAGGTGCTGAAGGAGGGCACCCCCATCTCATGGGAGAGCTGGAATTACCACTGGCCTTGGAGACATAGGACCCCGGGCAGCAGCAGGGAAAGACCGATCACTGCCCTGCATAACCCAAGCATGCTGACCCCATGGACTCCACGCCCAGGGAAGCCAACAGCAGCACCAGAGTTTCAGCAGGAGAGAGAAGGAACAGGGAGACGCTTCTCACCACCTGGAAGCATCTGCTTTCATTCGATGCCTTCTGCCTCCCGGGGCCCTTCTCCCAACCCCGAGTCCTGAAAGAAGCCAGGTCTCAGAGGAGAAGCGGAGGAGGGAAGGTCCCAGAGATGGACCTCATCTCACTGACCCTCTGGAGAAGTTGGAGCGGAGAGGCAAGAAACGCCCTCTGCCCACCTGAGGGCCACTGGGCCACAGATCTGCAGCAAAGGGAAGAGACTTCGAGCCTCATTGACTCTGGAAGCTTTAAAATGGACTGGCCTGAGTTTTTTGTGTGTTTGGGGGATTTTTTGAGACAGAGTCTCATTCTGTCACTGTGGCTAGAGTGTGATGGTGTCATAGCTCACTGCACCCTCAAACTCCTGGGCTCAAGCGATCCTCCTGCCTCAGCCTCCCGGGTAGCTGGGACTACAGATGTGCACCACCACAGTCAGCTATTTTTCTTTTTTGTAGAGATGGGGTCTTGCTCTTGCTCAGGCTGGTCTCGAACTCCTGATCTCAAACGGTCCTCCCACCATGGCCTCTCGGAGTCCTGGGATTACAGGTGTGAGCCACCACGCCCAGCCCGTCCTGAGCTTTAATAACCACATGGCCAGAAAGCTGTTGCATCTTCTTCAGGTGCCGTTAAGGGACTTGACCCAGGGGATCACAGTGCCAGGGCCCTGAAGCATCCTGCCTCGCTGCCTCCCAGGTACGGACTGAGACTCCCGAAGCAGCTCTTCGCCTCTCTGAACCTCAGTTCTTTAGTCATAAGATGGGCACAATAATAGAATCCTCCTGTCTGAGTCACCCAGTGATGCAATGAAGTATAATGTATGCAAAGAGCTTAACAGAGTGCTCATCATCCAACCAGCCTTTATGAAGTGACAGTCACGTCCCAGCACTGTTCTGGATGCTGAAAATCATCATCATTATGGGCCGGGAACCATCCTAAGCACTTACAGGTATTGACTCATTTGGGATAGATGCTAATAGTATTACTGTTTTCCAGATGAAGAAAATGAAGCCCAGAGAGGTTACATAATGTGCTCGAGGT
The DNA here is from genome assembly GCA_963575035.1 of Avahi laniger. Lineage (NCBI taxonomy): Eukaryota > Metazoa > Chordata > Mammalia > Primates > Indriidae > Avahi > Avahi laniger. The sequence goes on along the minus strand of CAUYSK010113069.1, from coordinate 126,659 downwards.
CACACAGCTAGGAAGTTGTAGAGCTGGAATTCAAATCCAGATAATTTTGTTTCAAAGTCTATAAATATTGTCATTATTATATTTTTAAACTACTTATTCCTAGAAGTAAACACCAAAGATTCAGAACATTAAGAAGTAGAGAAAGAGTACATTCTATAGTCTTGTCATTTTGCTTTCTGGTAGGCAGCTCCCAACTTCCAACCCAGTCCACTATATCCCAGGACCTGATACATACAGTAGGTGCTCGATAAATATGTTTTGAATGATTGGATAAGTGAGCACCTGGTTTCGAGCCCTGTTCGTCTCTGGAGCAGCCCTGCTTCTGTATCGCAGGTGTCTGGGCTCTGCCCCTCACCCCCAATTCGTATGGGGGCGCCCTAATCCCCAGTGTGATGGTATCTGGAAATGAGGTAATTCCAGAAACCACAGGGGTGGGGTCTTTCTAAGAGGAGGGGACACCAGGGCTGTCCTGTCTGTGCCCTGTAAGGGCGCGGCAAGAAGGCGAGCATCTGCAAGCCAGGACGAGAGCCCTCGCCAGGAGCCGAATGGGCCGGCACCTTGATCTTGGAAGTCGAGCCTGCAGAACTGTGAGCAATAGATGCCTGTTGGTTAAGCCCCCAGTCTGCGGCATTTTGTTACAGCAGCCTGAGAAGACTGATACAGACACCTAGACAGCCGTCTCCTTTACTGACGTGTTGAGCACCTGGCCTCTGGTGTGCTCATCCTATTTCTCTAAAGAATAAAAAAACAGCAAAGGAATTGGGAGTCAGCCCTCTGTCCTCCAGCCCCTTCTGCTTTCTGAGGCATTTCGTCATCTGAGCAGAGCATTGAATTTATTCGAGTGGAGGGAAATGCGATGTATTTCTTAAATCTGTGTCACCTGGCTTCGGAATCAGCCCGGCCGAGCTCAGAATGAGGCATTAACTACATCCAGGCTGTGTGATTAACTTATTTGTTTGCCCACAGAGCTAAAATGAAAAAGCAGGAAGCCGGGAGAATCCGCACGAGCTCCGTTTTTTGAAGTCGGATTGTGAGAAAATCTGAAATGTGGGTTTTAATTCACATTCCCTGGGCTTACCGTTATTATTATTTTTAATGGAAAATAACTTTTCACAGTCTTGCTTCATTTTAAACGGAGAATGTGCAATATTGTCTCATGCAGGGTATGGAGCTGATTTAGTATGCATGATTTTTTTTTTCTCCTCTCCATTCTTTGGTTCTTTGTACACATTCAATATAGTTACATTTTTGCTTAGAACATATATATTTTCCCCCTGAACTTTTCTCGATTGCTTTTTTATCAGGTTTACAAATCAAATCAAATAGGTATATTGCAGAGCTCTGTGATATTATTTTCTGAGCTTATAGTACAATGTATTGAATTATGCCAGCCCATGCTCTGCCCTGCTATTCTCTGCAGATTGAGAGAGAGGGACGGTGGACCCTGTAAATTCACTCGGCGCCCGGCGTTACTGGCTAAATCAAGACCGCTATTCAGGCTGCAAGAAGAGACAGAGCAAGTGTTCGTTACACAAATCAATTTGGTCCAAAGTACATCGCAGCGGGTACTCAACCATCGCTCACATAATATTGTCAACTTAATCAAATAATGCCTCAAAGACACTCACAAGCTTTTCTCTCGGAGAAATAACTTGATTGGTGGAGGAGGGAGAAGCAGCTGGCTATTCAAAGTACACTTTTTATTTATCACCGTGAGGAGTTTTGTGCATGGATGGGAGGATGCCGGTAGGAAAGGGAAGGTACTGAGCGTTCAGTAGGCTGACTGGGGGAAAATCACGCCGCGTTTGTGTCCTGTCTTGGGCGCTGAGTTTCCATACCTGGGTGGCAGAATCAGGAATGCTCGAGGACAAAGAAACAGCTGGGTCCAAACATGTTTCCTGGAAGGATTCCGTAAAGATGTGCTGAATGCCTACTATGTGCACCAGTAAAGGGCTTCAAAAATGCATTTGATACTGTGTTTATTTGTGGAATGTTCATATTCTAGGAGGACAGAAAGATAAAGTAAAATAAAAATTTTAGAGTAAATGGTTAATAGGATTAAGAGCTCTAGTAACCCAGAGGATGCATCTGAAACAGCCCAGTTTCATCTGCTTTTTGGTTGGTTGGATGCACTAGGGCATTATTCACAGAGCTCATCATTCTGGTTCCATTCCAAAGCTAGAGTGAGTCTTACTCTGTACAAGTGCTTTGTGGTTGTCCTCTGTGACTGTCCTTAGACTTTCCAGAGCTTCTTCACCTTGACCTTGAGAAGCCATTGAGGGTGAAAAGAGTCCAAGATATGGAGTTAGACATCCTAAAGTCAATCCTGCCATCTTTGAGCTGTGTGACTTTGAACAGATCACATAACCTCTCTGAGCCTCAGTTTTCCAAATTGTTATGGTGATTCAATGGGATAAGGCATGGGAAACATCTAGCAAGATACCCAGCTCATGATACAACCTCCACACAGTGTTCTTTTCCGTTCTCCATCCCAGACCTTTCAGCCTAACACTTTGCGTATAAGCTGCCAGTGGATGTAGCATCCAGCATCAGTGATGGCCGGAACCCTTTGTCTCAGTTTAGGATAGGGGAGGAGCAGAGACCTTCCACGGTGGCCCTCATCCATATCACGGGTGTGGATATATCCCCCAGGGAGCTCGCAAACTTTAACACTGTGAGCAAAATTTAAGTGTATGTGCATTTTCCCCCCAGGGAGTGGGTCCACAGCTTTCATAAAATCTTTAGCGTGTCCATGAACATAGAAACAGGTTAAGGATAGAGGAAAATACCACCAATTAATAATGACAGCAATAAAAGTCACCCCTGACAGCTGCCACTCGTGGAACCCCTTGTCTGAGAGGCCCATCCTATGTACATGGTAGATATTATATTTAATTTTTGCATTACCACCCAAGGAAGGTATTAAGTATCCCAAATTTATTTCATTAAAATTTTTTTATTTGAAACTTAAAGAAAATGTTCTCAATCATATTCTTTATTTCAAAGGACACTGTTGTCATTGTCCTGGGAAGACACTCTTTTTCCCCACTTGCCTCCTTTTTAAACCCGTTCTCTCCTCTCATCCCTCCCGACACACCGTGGCTCTAAAGCAGCACCGTCCAATAGAACTTCCTACAAGGATGAAAACGTTCTGTACCTGTGCTTTCTGCGAGGAAACCTGATAGTTCCCTGTGGCTGCCATAACAAATGACCACAAACTTAGTGGCTTCGGCAACACAGATGTATTGTGTTACTGAAGCCTGACGTGAGCATCACCCGGCCAGAAAGGATTCCAGCCGGCGGGATTACGTTTCTCGCAATAGTCCCATGATGGGATCTGTCCCCTTGCCTTTTCTGGCTCGTGGAGGCCACGCTAGAGCTCTCTTCAACACCAGGAATGACAGGTTGAGTTTTTCTCACCTCATATCACTATGACCCTGGGCTTTCTTCCCTTCGACTGCACTGGCCTCTCTCTTCCACTTCTAAGGACCCTGCTGATTATATTAAGCCCACACAGGTAATCCAGAAACATCTCTTTATTTTATGGTCAGGTGCTTAGCAACCTTAACTCCGTCTGCAACCTTAACACTCCTTTGTCATGGAAAGTAGCCTATTGAGAGTTCTGGGGGATTCGAACATGAACATCTTTAAGGGGCTGTTGTTTCATCTACCTCAGGGGACCACCAGCTACAGGTGTCTGCTAAGCCCTTGAAATATGGCTAGTGTGACCCAGGAACTGAATTTTTAATTTGACTCAACTTATATTGTGAGCCCTGATACTTGATTCAGTTATTGGAAACCTAGTATGTTTGGAAAACCTTTCAGCTGTCCATTTTATCAAAGCCTAAGTATAGATCCAGTATTTCCAATGAAAATTCAGTGTCCAAATGGAGATGATAAGACAAGTGTAAAACAGACACAAGATTTCAAAAAGTTAGTCCAGAAAAAACTATATCCACACACACACATATAAATATATTACATTGATGGAATGTTGAAATAGTATTTTTAATAAATTAAGTGAAAATAAATATATTTTTAAGTTAATGTTAACATCTCTTTTTACTTTTTAAAAATATGGCTTCAAGGAATCCTAAAATTGTATCTGTCCCTCACATTTTACTAGACAGGGCTGCTCTAGAGTATCTGAGCGGCATCCTTGAACTCTACCTAGAGCTGTGTCATGTACTCACGTATTCTCAATTTCCATCAAATGTAATTTGGTATAGTTCTGATTGCATTTCTAATTGTCGCCCTCTCCCTCCCCTTAGCACTGTGCTTTGAAATTTCTAATTTCTCTCTGTTTTCTGATTTCCACTGACAACTTCCCGGCATTCCCCCCAAATGTGCATCTACCACATTTCACTCTCCCGTCCCTGGCTGAGTGAAGGCCGCCACCAGCTCCCTCGGCCCACCGACAACCCTGTGATGGGAATCTTTTATCGTAGTTTGCAAGAGGGGAAACAGAGGTTCAGAAGGATGGAAGTAGCCAGGTTAGGAAGTGATGGAACTAGGGTTTTAACTCGAAGATGTCTAGCCTTAAATATCCCTCACCTGTGCTGTGCCTCCAGTCACTTGGTCACCACCAGAAGCCCCACAGGTGGACTCAGCAGTGTCCACCTACGTGGGCTCAGAGAGGGGGCCCCGTGGAGTGGGGTCAAAATCTGAAAATCTGAAAGGCATGTATTTCATGCTATGCGTTTTCTCTCAAATAGTCATCCCTGGATTGGTCGATATCAGAATCCAATTTCACCAGGATTAGTCTTGAGTTGCTCAGAGCTATTCATTGAATTAGGAACGATTATAGCAGAGGGAGCCCCGTGGTTCTTTATTAAGGTCTTTGTGGAAGCACTAAGTGATCTTCAGGAGATTAAAGTGCTGGTGTTGTTTTCTTAACATTTATAACCTGCTCCGATACCTGGGGAGTTTGTTTATTAAGAAAAAGTCTGCAGCAAATATCCCGCCTCCTAATAGGGCCTTCGCACTGGGCCGGAGCAGAAGCTGGCATTGTGGTCCTAATGAGCTTATTTGGGAACCTCTGCCAAGCACTGCCTGGAAACCCACCTCTTGAGGTTAATGGACTTTCTTTCCATGTAGCATCCTGCAGCCTTTCCTGCGAGATGGGGAGGCTGCATTTCAGAGTCGTACACAGCCGTGGACTTGAGAAAACAAACACAAGCTGCTGGTCATTAATACTGTTAATAATGATAATTATAACAGCCCCTCTTTATGCATGTGACTTAACAGTTCACAAAGACTTGGATGCCGTTATCCCACTCCAAAAGGTCCAGGACAGGTATACATTTATCGCCTTAATGTGCATGCAAACCAAGACCAGGAGACATGAAGTTAGCTGTATTGTAGGTCACTCACAGCAAATCCAGGCCTAGTCATTTATGCCACGGATATTTAATGAGAACCTAACCATGTGCTCCAGCTCCGAAGTTTCTGTTGGTGCAACTCTGCCTACCAGGGCACATTTGAATCCCAGAAGGTATTTTTGGTTGCTCCAACTCGGGAGTAGGCTCCTGACATCTAGCAGGTGGAGGCCGGGGGTGCTACTAAATACCCCATAGTGCTTGGGGTGGGCTCCCAGAGCAAAGAGGGGACCAGCCCAAACCGTCAGTGGCGTCGGTGTTGAGAAACCCCACTCTGGTTGCAGGGATAAGACAGTGAACAGAAAAGCCACCGTCTCTGCTCCCGTGGAGTTAGTTATATTCTGGTGGTGAAGACAGGTAATATGCAAACTGAGAGAGCAGACAACACACGGGGAGAAGGGACGCACGCTGTGATGAAATCGGGGGGCAAGGAAGGAGGGAAGCCAGGGGCAGCGCAGGTTGCTGTAGATAATGAAGCCGGTGAAAGTTGCTCCGAGGGTGATACCTGGGCAGAGAGCGTATTGTCAAGAGGGCAAACCACAAGAGTGTCTGGGGAACGAGCCTTCCTGGCGGATGGAATGATAAGTACGAAGACTGAGGAGGGAGCCTGCCGAGGGGGTTGGGGGAAAAGCAAAGAGACCGATGAAAAAGAGATGGCAAAGGCCAGACACACTGAGCCTCAGAGACCACAGGAGGGTCTGGTTTAGAGGCTCCTGAGAGGGGGACGTCCTGGCCACTCGGTCGTGCACCTCTAAGATCCTTGGTCTCCAGATGTGCTCGACATCCTCCAGTCTCTGAGTGAATGGACCAGTACTCATCTGCTGGGTTTCTACGTCCCACCTTCTCATCTTCCCAATATGGCCGTGAAGTGCGTTTCCAAATCCAGTTGGTTCTCACTTGAAAGCAAAAGTAAATTTTAGAAATATCAGACAGAGATAAATCAACATTCACTGGAGATCAGTCAGATGGGAAAGGAAGGAGGGATGGTAAATTCACACCTGATAGGTACAGTGCACACTATCTGGGTGATGGGCACGCTCATGACTTTGACTCAAATGGTACCAAAGCAATTTAACCAAAATGTTTGTACCCTTGTAATATTCTGAAATTAAAAACAAAGAGTTCTTTCAGCAGTTAATTCCCACTGAGCCTTGACATGCTTCAGTTTTGGGGAATTTAACTACAAATCCGGTGGTCACGGCCCTTCAGGAATGACCATTCTAGATGCTCAGTTCTATTAGCAAGTTTCCTAGCTTTTCACATTTTTTTTTTCTCCTTAGAAATTTCACTCTGTGCTTTGGCCATAAGCTTCAGCGAAGCTCTCAGAGATGTGTCAGTGACTTACCGACTTGTGTGAGGAACGGTGGTCAGCACAGGGAACGCGCCAACAGGTCCTCGTCCCTGAGTGCTGACAACCTTTCGCGAGGCTGGTGAGGGGATGCCCAGAGGGCTGAGGGCTGTCCCTGCATCCAGGGCTGAGTGCAGAAAGGCAGTCGGGGAGACTGGGCTGGCGAAGGGAAGACTCAAGTCTCCTCTCTGTAGGGGGCCTCATTAGAGTGACCCCTGTTGACAGATGGGAGCCTGCAAGGGACATTCTCCCTTCTGGACTTGGTTTGAGGCCAATCATCCTGAGAGTCTCATTGGACCCGAAGTGACAGAAAGTGCATTTCCTCCTTGATAGCAGCTATGACATGCACTTTTGCTTTGTTTAGTGGGGGACCATAGTGGATTGAACCGTGACCCCCAAAGAAGGGCGCACTTCCTAACCTCCATAAACTGTGATAAATGTGGAAAAAAAATGTAGATTTCTGGCCTCCACGGCTACAAGAGAATAAGGGTCTATTGCTTTAAGCCACCAAGTTTGTGGTCATTTGTCAAGAAACTAATACAGAGACATGAAACACATGCTTGTAGTAAATATGGTTTCCCTGAAAGGTTCCAGAGAAAGGGAAGGAGAAAGATCTCACACTCCATGGAAGGGTAATGATGACTCTCTCAAGTCTAACCCCCAGCATGCCGTAGGCTGGGTGGGAGATGCTTTGCACACCTGCTGTGGCTACGTTTTGTCTTCACTGCAGTCCTGTGAGGTTGGAGCCATCATTGTCCTCTGATGGACAAGTCACCCAAGGCTCAGAGAGGTAAAATGGCCTGCCTGTAACGGGCAGATAACAGAGATGAGCTCACACACGCTTCTGTGTGATTCAAAGACCCTGGTCCTCCGAGTTGTATCACACCATGAAAACACACGTGCTCAGTCTGCAAGACTGGAAGGTTTTCTTTTCTTTCTGTCGCTCTTTCTCAACCTCTGTATCCTAACACTCCTCCTCTTCCCTTTCCATACACCCACGATGAGCCGAAACATTTTTGGTTTTACTTTTTTATTTTACATGTTTTCTTTAAACGTTATTGCTAACACACAGGTATTCCTGCATAACAATTTATAGGCATTTGTATATATGCGTACACGACAAAATGATTAATTGAGCGTTGTGTGTTTTTATCAAAGGAAACAACGCAAAGATTTCTCCAAAGTCCTGTTTGACTAGAGATGATTAATTTTAATTTTCACATGAGCAGCATAATGCTATTAATCATTTAATATGTTTAATCATAATCTCTGTAATTCCTAATTAGGTTTATTAAACTGAAACATCCAGCGCTTGTGCACAAATCCAAATCTAAGTCTCTTTCTTGGGATGAGAAGGAGCTCATTTTAATTTTACATTTAAATGGGAACTTCTAGCAGGCTGGAAAAAAATGGACTGGAAGCTTGGGAGTCTTAGCGGATATTACTGTAAACTTAGAGTCTTGTGGCAGAGAACTGGAACCCCTCACTCCTCTGAAAGGTGACAATCTCACAATTCTTCTGTCATGGACAATGGAACCAAACCTCGTATTCCCAGAGGAGAAAACACAGTTTTTGCTCTGTTTGGGTCTCAGTGTTATAGTTAGTGCTCTGTGACTATCTCTTGAGGGAAGCAAAGTTGATTGTTCACTTATTCATTCATTGCACTGATAATTCATTTGTTTGGTCGGTGCATCAGCTAGCTATTAAATAGGCATTTATCATTTGTGTCGCAAGCTGGTCACATCACACCTTGCTATGATCCTTAAGTGGCTCCTTATAGCTTTTAGAATAAAGTTCAGACTCTGGCAGACAGGACCCTTTGATCCCGCCCTCTGCTTACCTCTGTAGCTGTTTCCCTGCCCTCCTTTCACACATAGTCCCTCTGAAGTCCACACACACTTCTCTGAACCCAGAGCATTATTTCACATCTCTGCACCTTTGCACAGGTTTTGCTCCTCTCGATACAGCGTCAGTCCCTTTTATCTCTCCTCTTAGACGTCTCTCACTTAAAACTTAACTTCCAAAAAGGCAAGCCCTGCTGAACCTCCAACTGTGCTGTAAGCCCCTGATTTAAGGTTACTCAACCCTTGGTGATTCATTCTCATTCCAGCATTTAACCTTCTGTATTATAATTGTCTTTCTCTGCCTCTCAGACTTTCAGCAAGCTGGAAACTGCATGCAGTTGGCAGGACCGACTTATGTGTCTAGCACATAGTAGTTGCTCAGTAAAGATGTGTTTAATAGGCAAATGAGAGTCTTTCCTTTATGTTTCCAAAGAGAGGTTTACTCCTGTCTTTTGGCATTTTTTAAAAATCGCAATCACTCTAAAAAAAATTCATTACTTTCCATTTACTGAATTTATACCATGGGCCAAGGACTCTGTCATGTTGGCACATGTGATTGTGTTCTCTCTTTACAAAGCCTTATAAGGTGTGAACTCTTACTATTTCTAATGTTCCAGTTAAGAAATTATCGCCATCTTCCTTCCTATTCATTCCAACAGTATATGCAAAATAAGTAAGTATATCGTTGTGTTGTCATCAGGATACTGTCCTGGAAAGTTGAAGAAATCATCAGGGGCGGAGGGACTTTTGATTCAAATCAGCTTGGAAGAATGGTGTGCCTGCCACTGGGAGGTATTGACTTCAAAATGCAATTTAAGGTGTGTCATGAAGGAGAACACAAGTGAAATCGTCCAGCAGATACCTCGGTTGATGAGAAAATCACTAATTATGCCCATGTGATTTAGGTGTTTCTTTTATTTTTCACTTTGTAAGATTGTCTTCTCTAAGTCATTATTATTTTATACCTGGCTGACTACATTGATAGTCTTGTCCCAGTTGTATGCTTCTAAATTGCTTATAAATAGGTGAGGACGATTCCTTGCTCATAAATTTGATGGGTTTACACATCAGCTATCTGTCCTAGTTTCAAAGAAGCAGGTACCAGATGTTGATGGCGTCTACTGCCACCTAGAGGGAGCACATGCTAATTGCAAAGAAAGTATCTGAAGTGTCTGAAATGTTAAAACTCTAGAACTGAGATAAGGGCAGTGGCTGGGATGACACGAGATGTTACTGTGACTTTTCTCCTAGTTCCTGCCTGTATACGGACACCAGTGTAATGTCCTGTCATCCAGGCTTATTTGGTGGAGGGAGGCAGTGGAGCAATGCCAATAACGTGATGTCTATACCAACATAGTACAACAGAACTTCCTACAGAGATGAAAATGTTCTATATCTCCATCGTCCAACACGGAAGCATGCAGCTCTTGAGCACTTGAAATGCAGCTAATGCAAACAAATGTTTATATTTTATTTCATTTTAATTCATTTACATTTAAATAGCCACATGTGGTCAACTGCAGTGGACAGCACAGGTTTGTACAATTAAAAAAGAGAAAGTTAGGGCCAGGCGCGGTGGCTCACACCTGTAATCCTAGCACTCTGGGAGGCTGAGGTGGGAGGATCACTTGAGCTTAGGAGTTCAAGACCAGCCTGAGCAAGAGCGAGACCCTGTTTCTACTAAAAATAGAAAGAAATGATCTGGACAACTAAAAACATATATATAGAGAAAAAATTAGCCGGGCATGGTGGCACATGCCTGTAGTCCCAGCTACTCGGGAGGCTGAGGCAGGAGGATCACTCGAGCCCAGAAGTTTGAGGTTGCTGTGAGCTAGGTTGACACCACGGCACTCTAGCCCAGGCAACAGAGTGAGACTCTATCTCAAAAAAAAAGTGAAAGTTAGGACTTTAAAAAGAATAAGTTGGTCACCTGGTCACTTGGACTGCAGACCGCCAAACAGCTTTTCAAAATGTTTTTACTACATTTATTCATATTTTATGTGTACAGCCTGAGCAATTACGCAGGCGTCCCCTAAGATTCTGAACTGCCTCAGTGGAGGAATCCACCCTCTCCTACCGTTAGTGATTCTGTCCCCTTCTCTGTGAGGTTTTCACTCTCCACGCCCCACCCCAGCACCTCCCAACCCCCTCACCTTGCTTTATTTTTCTCTATAGTGCTTTGCTGCTTCTTCCAACTCTATATTTTTATTAATTTGTTTTATTGTCTGTCTTCTCCCCATGAGACTTATGTTCCATGAGGGTGGGGGTTTTATCTGTTTTGGTCACTGCTGAAGCCCAGATCCATGATGGGCACTGGAATGAATGAATGAATGACTCAGCAGTTCCTTCCCACCCCTTATCCTTTTGGCATTTTCCTGCCATTTAGGGGAAACGAAAGCACATTGGAACAGAGCATTTGGGTCCACTGAGAGCCTCTTTGCTTTCCTCTTGTTCTTTTAGCAGACAGATGACGCAGCACCGACGGATGGACAGCCCCAGACGCAGCCTTCAGAAAACACGGAAAACAAGTCCCAGCCCAAGCGGCTGCACGTCTCCAACATCCCCTTCAGGTTCCGGGACCCGGACCTCCGACAAATGTTTGGCGTAAGTACCGCCTTTCTTCTCAGGAGGGCTCAGTCTGGGTCCCCAGAGCCCCCCTTCTCATGTAAGTTTTGGTGTTGACAGTACTAAGGTGAGCTGTTTACATGAGGCGGGGAGGCAGTCTGTGGGTACGTTGTGGCTAGAAACTATGGTTTTAGCGTAAACTTCTTTGCAGATGCTCACCATGTTTCCACTTTGCCCAGTGGTCTTCCTCTAATGAGTAACTTCAATGTCACATGGAAATGAAACTCCTAGATTACCCACTGTTGGAACAAGCCCATGAATGATCCCAAATCCAGTGGCCCGGGACCCTATGTCGCAGCTCACATATACATCATGAGCCCTCTCAGTTCTGGTCTCTGTTGCAGCTATCACGTTACCCGGAAGAGTGACTCATGCCACGTTCCTGCATTCCCTCCTCTATCCCAGGCACTGCGCGTTAGGATTTCAGATGCAGCTGTAGAGAGTAACTAGTTCTGCATAAAGCTTAGTTTAAGAAAAACAAAACAAAATAACAACAACAAAAAAAATCTAATTTCTAAGTCTGACTCAATTCCTGCAGTATGTGTTCTCCTGGAATCAGTGACAAGGATTCACAGATACTTACTGTGATCATGTATCAATTATATATATTATTATGTCCACAAAGGAGAGCCTTGCCCAGGCACTGTGCTAAAACACGGAGTAGACCAGACGCCACCACCGACCAAGGGAAAATGAATGACAGCTTTGCTTCTTTATTGGTCACCATGACCCTGATTCTTTTTCTAGAAGATATGTTCACTGTCCACTCTGGGAAGGGATGAGTTTACCATTATCTTGGGCTCAGTTCCACCCGAGGGCAAAGCTTTGACAGGGTTGGATATCATTCATTTTTGCAATCGTATTCAATCCGTTGTGCGTGACATCCTGGCAATGACAGCAAGTGTCTATGGATTCAGTGAAAAGAACTACATCCTTAACATTCGACTTAGAGCAAAGGTGGGCAGCTTGGAGACTCTCCTTTGAAGAGTTTGTGGAGAGATACAAATATTTGAAAAGGCATGGGAAGATGCCCAAGCTGAATGTCTCGTTTTGAGCACAGTTGGTATCATTCTCCACATTAAAAGGGGGGCTCTGGTTCATCACTCAAGGGCTCTGTGATTTGGGGATTAGCTTGCAACTTTTATTTCTTTTATTCACCTGATGCTTATCAAGTATGCATCTGACACAAAGGCAGAACGAGCATCCTACTATTTAAAAGATACCCACACTTGAATCCTGACATTTCAGAGGAAAAGGTCAACTTTTGCACTTTTATCTCTCTCATTTAGTAATAACCTTGAGTTGAGCCCTCCAACTCTTGCAGAACAGAGATACCCTCGGGCACTTTCAGGTCAAAGATGACTTTGAAAAGTGCAGAGCATTCAAAGTGAGAGTCAGGTTAAGTGTGTGTGAAGCAGCGGGACCAGGTTTGAGTGATGGGCAGCCAGAGGAGTCATTTTCCCTTTGCCGTGTCAGGTTAGGGAGACGTCTCGCCGCTCAGTCTACCTTTTCTCATCAAGAGCCACTCTGATGTTGTCTTTGAATTTGGTTCCTTAATGACTGTTGAGGGCGCTGTTTCATGGTGTCGCTCACGGCAGCTCACCCCAGCTCCCGCCTCTGAGGTGTTCTTCCCCTCTTGGTCTTCTTGGTTATCTTGAAAGTCACAGGCTGCAACGCTAAGTCAGAGAGAGATGCGAAATATTCACAGCTAGGTATCACCGGGAAGGGATCCTGCTTGCATTAATAGCTGAACCTATCTGTTCTTTTTAGGGTCAGGGGCAAATGGCATGGAGCAAGATCTTGCCATAAGATTGTATAATCCGATATCAAACTTCATTCAAAATCTACTGGTTTCAGAGCATTTTTTTTTTTTTATGGTACAAAGTCAAGATTTTCAAGCAACTGAAAGATGTTGACAAGATGACACCTACACTTAATACTTATCAATTAAGAGACCACAGCATACCTTCAGTAGATGAAAATTGATTTTGTTCATCACAAATAGCATCTGTGTCCATTTTTAAAAGTCTCCTAGATTTTTTTTTCTGTGAATTTTGTTTATAAAAATTATCAGCCATGTATGGATTCCCGGACCCCTTGTAGTGACTCACAGGTCTTCTTGGTTTACAACCACCATTCTAAAGAAATGGAATTTAAACACTAAAAATCTGTCCTTCCTGGCCAGCTATTGGTGGCTGCAAAGACATTCTTGTTATGTGATACATCCAGCAGCATGAATCACATTGTAAGGCATCTGTAAATGTGCTCAGTGGCTCCCCAACACTGGAGATTAGGGAATTTGACGTGGTTTCCTCTTTCAGGTCATAGTTACTGTAAGAAACTCCATTTTAATTCCAATTAGGTATTTCTCAAATCATTTGGACATGGGACATCTTCTCTCTTTTTAGTGCTGTCTCCTGCCTTTGTCTCCTCACGTTGGCAGGGGTTACGACGAGGACGATTACAGAGAGAAACACTTTCAAAGATCTTTGTGCTTTTTTTCTCTTCGTCTCTTCTGTTAAATATGGGCATGGGATTTCAAAGTCAGAAGCAAAAAAAGACAAAAAAAGCAACCTCCTTTTTCAAATTTCGCAAAACTTGGCACTGTTCATAACAGTTCTGTAACCACTAATAATCCAACCGTGACGTTTTTACGCGGCTGCATGTCTGATGTTTACTGTAGGTGTCTCACGTCTGATTTTTAATTTGTGGCTTCAGCACCTCTTGGTTGGGACTGGAAACCTGGTGACCTTTCTTCCACCGTGTGCTTCATATTCTTCATTTCTTCTCTTTGGAAGTATTTATTCCGATGTTTCACATTAAATCTTGTAGTTCATCTTAGATATCTTTCTTCCTTTTTCTTTCCCTTTCTTTTTTTTTCTTGTCGTAATGTGGAACATTCCATGGGCAAGAGATTATGTGGCTATAACTACAAAGTAGAAGTCAGAGACTTTTTAAAACCCATTGGGGTGCGAGTGAATAGATCTATTAAATTCTCAGTGTTCTCGATACTGAACGTCTCACTGGAAGGGATGTTAGTTCTGGCCCTGGCTGTACTTTCTCCTTGAGCTCTTTCTTGTAGGCATGAACATGCATTTCCTTTTCCTTTGAATTCTTGATGATCCCAAGAAAGAAATATGTGCATTCCCACCAAATTAATTACAATGTGTTGCTCTTTAATAGCATGTTTAATTTAATTCAGCTTTGAAACATTTCTGGGTTTGGGGTGAACGAAGTAGGTTAGAATACATCTAGACTGCTGATACAACACATGCCATCATAGAATTGTTTTCAGAAACAGTTGCTCAATGACTACAAGTCACAAATTTGCACAGAAAAGCAGCCTTGGTTTTATTATCCAAATACAGACCCTCTGAGCAGGCAAATGATCTACTCGAGCCTCTTTTGATTGTCCAAAAAAAACCCAATCATATGACTTTCAGCACACGCGAAAGAAGCTTTTGTGGTCATTCTTCAGTAACAAAATAGAGATGGGCTTGCCTGTACCTTCAGTGGGATTGCAAAGTTCGTTCTACCATGCTGTTATAAGCAGTGAAGCCAGTTTTGGAGGATGCGGCACAGTGCCTCCTGCTTCCTCATTCCAAACATGAAGCCAACGCGAAGAAAAACTGGGATGATGCCTTTTCTCAGTCTCTACACACACTCTTTGAACTAACCTTTACTTTCATGTTTTATGCTGTGTCCGTTGAACATCCTTCACAGTTTTTCAGCACAATATTATTTGATCTGAGAATGTCTCAAAATGCTGGGTACATATTTGCCCAAGTGCGTGCCCGTAAGCTTCTGGATTCCGTTCCTGATACAGCTATCGAGACACCTTGTGTGCATTCGAGGCGTTGTTGAATGCTGCTGAGCGCTTCTGTTGCGCAAACAAATGCTAGTTATGTCTGCGGATGAGTCGTGTCTATTTAAATTGAAAATGTGCCAGCTGTGTTTACATCATTAGTACCAAACTTCCCAATTAAACTGTTGATACTATAAATATAGGACACAACTGTCTTAGAAATGGAGCTGACATCAGCATTCTTCTTAGGGCTCGTTTCCCTGGCTTTGAGAATGATCAACCTAATGGCGACTGCCAAGGAAGCAAACTTTGCGACCATTTCGGGGCATGTGGTGTCATTGTTTCATTTAGGGAATGACACATGCTCACATTACTTTTTGATTGGTTCTGTCTCATCCAGAGCTTATTTTAAAGGAAGTGTTTCTGCATTGACTGCTTAGAGAATGTTCCATAGATGACATTTGCATTGTGGTTTTGGAAGAAGTTCTTTTCAAGCTTCTCTTTCTCTATAAATGTATGCGCTTTTAGGCTCTTCTGCCTGAAATAAATAGGATAGTGTCTCTGTGGACTGAATCTTCTAAGGTGGTTGTATCAGAATGACTGTTTCTGAGGAGTTAACACAACTGGAGGTTGCCTTACTATGAAATTCAGTTCACTTTTGAACAGCAAATCCTTCATTTCCCAAATATGAAAGTTTTCTTCTTTTAGTTTTCAATTCTTTTTTCTCTGCCATGAACTAGGGCCCTGAAAATGCTCTGTGAAAGAATAATCTCTTGACCAAAAGAATATTTGAGTGTCCACAAATTGCAGAGTAAGTTGGCTGCACGTGTCTCGGTATTTCCACTGCACATGCTAGCAACGAGTTCCTTCCACCTCTCCCTCTAACTGAACCTTCTCTTCTTGGTTTCTTTCTCTCTTTCTACTTCTCTACAAAATAAAGAAGTACTAGTATGTCTGCTCAGCAAGCCCGTGATCCCCTGGCTGGGTAGGGTACGTGTCCTGGGGAATGGGTACATTTCTGTGGCACAGAATGGCAAGCTTTGGGTCCCTTTATCCCATGGTCAGAACTATTTTCATTGAAAGGTTTTGGGCTGTTTGTATTCAACTGACCTATACGTATTTTTTCTTTATTTCCAAGGAAGGTAGATGTCTTTGTATGTCTCATAGGATAGCCTCTGTATGTTCCAAATGATTTTTTCTTAAATGTCAGCAGGACCCTGTTGACGTTCACTCTCGGGTCTCTCGATGGTCCACGACTGAAGCACTGTGGACAGGGAGCCGCACCCCCTTCTCCGCATTCTAATTGTTTGTCCCCTTTTTATTCCAGCCCCACCTCTCCCCACAGTCACGCTGCCCTCTGCCACAGAAAGGCGTGCTTGATAATCTCCACCCGGGGGAGAGACACAGAACACAGAATCTCCTAGGGTCATAACACATGCAAATAAGATCCAAGAGGCAAAAGCAAATGGAATGATAGGAAAGCTCAAAACAAAACAAAAAAGAGGATGGAAGTATTTCTTTATGAGTCCTGTTTGATTTTCAGTCACTAAGACAGGCATTTGCTCTCATTCCACATTGAAGCAAAATTCCCATTTTATTCTACCCTAAGCCACACGATTTCTCTTCGCCGCCCCCCCCCACTGCACTTACGTAATGTGAACCATACTCCAGAAATGCCCAGGCTACTTCACGTGATCTAAGAAAACCGAAAGGATTCCAAAATCAGGGGAAAAGCATTTTGGGTTATCAGATACTTATAGTTTCAGAGCCCACATTCTCTCTTTTTTTTTTTTTCTAAATGTGAATCAAGAATTCCTTGATGCATATTTCTCACTAGGACTGCCAGATTCAACAATTAAAAAAAATATATAAGACACAATAGTTGAATTTGAAGTTCAGATAAATGAGAAGCATTTTATTAAGTATGTCCCCAATATTGCACGGGATATATTTATCCAGAAAAGTTTAAATTTAACTGGATGTCCATATTTCTTTTGGCTATCCAATGTATTTGTAATCTGAATCTTTGTTTCTACACTTTTTATAGATGCTCGTTATTGAAAACCTATATGTTTGTTTAACGATAAGAAGAATAATATCAACTGTGCTGATATCTTGATTATAATGGGTGCCTGGGAGTGGAGCTTGCTGTTATGTGTGGTCTTTACTTGTCTCATAGGGTCTGGCTGCTCCTAGTGTTTATGTGAGCTAAGGGCCAAAACCATCAATGTCATATTCTAGTTGGACATTTTGTTATCAAAACCCACCTCATCAAGGGCATTTGTCCCAGTGGCTAGTGCAATAGCTCAGGAAGATCACTGCGTATATTGTACATTAGTTGTTTTTAAACAGCTGCTTAGTGCCTGGGAAAACAATCACACACATATCAAAAAAAATGGAATTAACCTCTTGATTAATATTTTGTATCCAGCCTTTTACAGGACATGTCGCCTAAAGGACATGATAAATACGTAGGGTTGTATTTTCTCTCGTTTCAAGCACATTGCTTAATGATAAAACAACGTAAAAAGTATATCCTTGGAAATGAAAAGAGGAAAAAAAAATAATTCAGACTTGGGAAACAATTACCAGTGTGCATAATATGATCTGTTCCATTTCTATTCTTGCTTATAAAATATTTCTATTTCTTTGCAGCAATTTGGTAAAATCTTAGATGTTGAAATTATTTTTAATGAGCGAGGCTCAAAGGTAAGCAACTTAATTCACTTTAGAATTGTTTAGCTTATTTTTAAACGTTTGTTACGAATAAGGGGAAACAACTGCACTGTTTTAACCAGCACATGGTGAAAATGCACTTCAGCGGGAATTTCTCTGTAGACACCTCCCGTTTTCAAAATGGCGGGAAATATATTGGGTTCAGTTTAAAACGTATAAGGGGATATAATTTTAAAAACTTTTATATATATATATTTTTTTATCAAGTTTCCAGAGGAAAATTATCCATGCTTAAAAAAATAATGATGTTGCTACATTTTTGTTTTTCAGTGATAATTATGTTCTTTATATTAAAAAGTGAGTTGATAGTGTCTCATGCGCAGGTAAATATGTGATTATTCTGTATTAATAAAGTGCAGTTATTTTCCTGGGTTGTAGGGGAGAAAAGTGCATATACACCAACCTTTTGAATATAACTTTATTCATTAGTATGGTTTTACCAATCTATCTGTTGCAATTTGCCATTGCTTTGAGTTTGTTTGTTTGAGGAAATTAATTTTTAAATAGAGTTTCCTAGCACAAATAGAAGCCAGGGGATGTATGGAGAGGTTCAGGCACTTTCAAAATAGAAATACGTGGGGAGAAGAAAAAACAAACTCTCCCAAAGCATCCTCTCTGTCAGTGGTTAGATTATCTCAGTGTGGTCCCAGATCATGAACATCAGCATCACCCAGGAACTTATTACAAATGCAAATTGTCAGGTTTCAACCCTAATCTATTGAACCAAAAACTCTGAAATTGGGGCTCAACGACCTGTGATTTAGCCGACCTTCTAGGCCTGTCCTTGACGTTATAAACACTCTGTCTTTCTGTTTTAGATTAACGCCAAGGCCTCACTGCAGTGCAAAATTCCCCTTCGCCCACTAGTGTTTTGCTCTCATTGCCGCTGCCGCTGTTAAAGTGACCTCATTCTACCGCATCCACGGAAAATTCTGAGGCCCCGTCAAAATCTCCTTTGAGGAAAATGACACATTAGGCGTCTTAGCAGACACTGAGTGATAACAGACAGTGATGTTGGAAAAGAATAGGAATACTGACCTTAGCGACCAGAAAGTGAGCACTTCTAATAGCTCTGCCTTGTTTTCTGATGACCACTCCCCCAGGTTGTTGGGAATTTTAAGTTCCCTTCTCCTTGCATCCTCTCACTGTGGAAGTGGATGTTGAGAGAAATTGCTCATCGGGGACAGAGAGATACTGGCTTTGGCCCCGTACCTTTGTTGACACAGGCAGGGAGGGTTACTGAGCAGAACTCGTTCTGTCTAGAGTGTCACAGGCCACGGTGCTAGAGCTCTTGGGTCTATAACTACCTCCTCCCCACGAAGCAGACAATTGAATTTATTATTCCTTGGACAGTCTGCACCCTCCTCCTCCTGCGTAGATTTAGTGCTAACTGAATAGGACAATGTTGATGGAACTGAGGGAAGAACATTCCAGCCATTTTCTCCTCCATAGCCAAAATGATGGTACGATCTGCCAGATAAGTTAAAAAAAATCAATCCGTTATAGTCTGTGGTTCTGCTCATTCAGGCAGCTTGTCATTCTTCCATGACTTCAGATATTTTATAGTCATTCTTGAAGGTAACTCTCTTTCTGCTTCTTACATAAAATTCATTACAGGGACTATTTCTATACCTGCAAAGCAAAGTACGTTAAGAGAAAAGTGTGCCCAACCTAATCCTATTTGCTCAAGCCTTGATGCATTCTTGGCAAAATTGTAGAAGTTGACCCAAATGTTGGCCAACTTCATTCTAACCCTGAATCCATCTACAGCAGCACTGCCTTTCAAGATTTTTTTTTTATAAATTTATATTGAATTTATATTTTGTTTTGTAATTTTTGCAGGTTGAGGAAAGCTGTTTAATTCCTTTCGGGAGCTGTTTTGGGACATTAGAAGAATATCATTTGCTATTTTGAAAGTACAATGGCAGTGCTATTTTTAAGGCTTCTTCCGTCATTCCCATGATTAGCCTGTCTCTGGGGGCTTCAGGGAAAAAGACCATTTAAGTTTACTGCATCCAGACTCTGATTTTTTTTCTCTTTTCTTTATCCTTTTAGTTTAGGAAACGTCCAAAATAGCTTCTCTCAGTGGGCCTGCTCCCTGTGAGAGAACTTGTCTTCCAGGTGTTGGAGCGAACTCTTCAGGTAGCGCTGGAATGTCACCGAGACAGTCCAGTTGGGGTCTGCTAAATGGGGGCAGAGGCTCACACAGGGATGTTTTTCATACTTGACATTATCCTGGGTGGAAAAGGGCCTTATTTAGAGGAGCATTTCCATCATAATGGTTGAGAAACCTGAACTGTTGTGATGAGCTTTTTTCCATCATTTGGTCCTGGAGAGAGAGACAGCCAGGAAACGGTTGGGCCCCCAAGAGCAAGGAACTCACCTTCTGTCTACTCATTTCCTACGGCACAGTCCCTGAGGCGGTCACTCAGTGCCGGCGAAGTTTGTGTGTGTGTGTGTGTGTACTCATGTATGCATATACGCCTATACATACAGAGGTGGTATCTATGTTATTCTGGAAATGTATATCGTAAGTATTTCATGTTTATATGGATGGTGTGTATACAGGAAAACCACATTTTAGAAAGATACATCAGACTTTGACAATGAGAATTAGAAAGAATTTAGGGGCAAGTGATCCTATAATTCATTTTTCCTTTTAAGAGATTTCAAACCATTTTATTTACCTCTGAAATGATTTATTTGGGTGCTACAAGCAGATATAGCTACTGTCTAATATACCTAAGAAATAGCTACATAGTTTGATCTTTGATTCAACAGATATCTGCAAGTATTTGTTACGTCTCAAGTGAACCAACCATGAGAGAGACAGAAGTGACTCCTTTCCTCGTAGGTTCTCAGGAGCAGCGAGAGAGACAGACTACCAGGATGGGCAGGTCCCATAAAGTGTGCTGTACTCTGTGTGACAGGCTATCAGGAGTCCAAGCAAGTGGACCGATACCGTAAGAAGGTGGATAGGTTTCCGGACTGAAGGATCCTTTAAACCGAGAGTGAAAGATGAGTAAGAATTTCTCTGGGAGGGCAGCGAGGGACGTCTGCTGGAGAGAGGAGGCTGCACGTGCAAAGGTCACCGCAAAGAAGTGAGACGTGAGGTTCTTAGTCCCATAAGAAAATGAATCTCCACACTCTTATCAACCGCCCCTCTCTTATAAATATGAGTTCTCTGCACCAGGAACTAAAGGATTTGAGTTTTCATATAAAATGAGAAAATTAGTGCATTCATCCATCCAGGGTGCTTTATTTAAGCCTATGTAAGCCTTTATTTAAAATATAGGGTACACTTTAAAAATTACTAAAAGAGTGGAATTGGAATGCTCCTAACACACAGAAATTTTAAATGCCTGAGGTGGTGGATACCCCAATTACCCTGATTTGATTAATTCACATTGTTTGCCTGTATCAAAAGATCACATGTGCCCTATAAAGACATACAATTATTGTGTACCCTCAATGATTAAAAAAATTAACAAAAGAAGATATGATATATTTTCATGAATGCAAAAAATGGAAGATATCATCTAAAAAATACCAAAGACCAAAAGAGAACAATAAGCAGGATAGAGAAGGGCCAGAATTTATGAGTTCACGAAAAGATTCTAAAGTAAGCATTGATGCTGGTGCGGCAGGACTCTTGGGGTCACCGTGATCTAGTCTAATGAACGTACCCCCATCGTAGGCCATAGATTTTGTTTCTTTGGTAGTATCGAAGGTAAACCCTGGGAAGGCGTGTCTCTGACTCCCCTCTCTATAGCCCGTCTTGCAGTCTAGGTTTTTAAGGGGTCACCCATCCGCATCACACCCAGGTCCTGTGCTCTTCAAGCCAAGTCCAAAATATGCTTGTTTTGTTCTCCTTTTTAAGGCCAAGGTAAAAATATTCATAATCTTTTTAAGAAGTGCTAGTTGCGGCTTCCTTGAGTTAGAATTCTGCCCGTGAGGTAGATCCGAAGAAGCAGTCTCAGCACCTGCTTTCAGAGTTGTCCAGGACCTGTGCTTCATAGAGAGGCACAGGAGCGTGTCTCTCTGGTGGCAGTGTGGCTCCCCACATGAGAATTCTGATGACCTGATGACACTGGGAATCTGTGTCACTTCTTGTTGGGTGGGAGGTAGAACTGTCAGTAGAAGAGGTCGGAAAGTCTGTCTGGTATTTTGAGGGCTATTTCTGGAGCAAGCTCTTTCTAAATCCAACTTCGACACATCGCAGCTAAGTCATCTCAGCAGCTTGACATGGAGAACAGGGAGCAGCTGGAAGAAAAAGAGAGAGGGAGGGAGGGAAGGAATAAAAGGAAAGAAAGGAAGAAAATGACAATATAATGAATAATAAAAAGAATCAATATGTTCTCTTTGCTTACAAACAAAATGAGAACTTAGGAATAGATTAGGGCAATGTCCTTTTCAGTTTATTCTCTTTCTGTGGAATTCCAAGTATGTTTCCATCTCTCCTTCACATCCCCAAGGCTGACTTCAGGCCGGCAAGTTTGCCTTGGGTTCGGATGTGACGCACCAGGGCGAGATTTCTAGGATAGCGTTGGACAGGTGGGTCGAGTGTCCAGTCTCACCTGGCTGTGTTCTTCCCTGTGCTGTGGTAATAATGGCGGCTCCTCCCCATGGGCAGAAACGATGACCCCGGCCCCGCAGTAAGACTGGGGCTCCGGATTTTCTTTTCTTGCCTAGTGGCAGAAGACAGATCCAAATCTAGTTTCCCTTATTTCTTTTTGAGTGTATGGCTGGCTGTGGCTGCTAGGGAGTTAACCCTATAAGGGGAAAGAGAATGTCGCTAAGAAACCTCAGACGTGGGATTTTGGCTGCACTCCTCCATCTAAGCTCCAAAACACTGAGTCAGATCCCCCCTCAAGAAAACCGTAGAAACCAGCAATATAAAATTCTACTTAACATGAATAAAACAATCCTAAACCTCCTTTTGATGGTACGTAGTGGTATGAGAGGTGATGGAAATCTAATTGCTCAGCCACCCAGGCAGCTTTTTAGGCAGATTTCTGGACTCTATTTCAGGATTCTGACCCAATAAATACAAAACAAGGCCCAGGAATCTAAACCTTTCATGTACTCCCTAGTTCCTTCTGGTGTGTAGATAAGTTTTTGGGACCCACTGGCCCAGAGTTAGAGTCATCAAATAGAACAAAATCCCCCAAGTCTGTGTTCCCCCTCCCCCTTTGAAGAACTATTATTTCCAAACTCTTAAGTTAGGAGGTATATCTGAGCACCCAACATGGGTGTATGGTTTGTGGTATGCACAAGACTAAGCAGGACCCCTCTGTTAGGGGGCATATAATCTTACATGAATCAAATAATGCAGGCTTATTCGAATCAGAAGTCCTCACTGCAGGAAAGACTCTGAAAGGTGATTCAGTCCAATCCCCCAAAGTAGAGAAACTTAATATTCCCCGTACAGCTGGCCCTTGAACAACACGGGTTTGAACTGCGTGGGTCCACTTACACCCAGATATTTTTCAATCAAATGAGGATGGAAAATACAATACCTGTATTGATGCAAAACCCACATAAGCGGAGGGCCGAGTTTGTGTATATTCAGGTCCCACAGGGGTGACTGTGGGACTTGAGTACGGGTGGATTTGGGGTGGATTTTGGTACACGCAGGGGATGCTGGAACTGATCTACTGCGTATACGGAGGGAAGGCTGCTTATAGCATCCTGACAGATCATCTGCCCTCCCTTGAATCCACATCCATGGCTCCTGTCCTCAATGGGAGACCCCTCTTGACCGTCGGAAAGTTCTCTCTTAGCCAGCCCATTGGACAACGCATCTGTCCCCAGCCTTAGATTTCGAGGTCACTTCAGAGATCTAATGTGGAACTGGGAGTTAACACCGCTTGATTACGACTGCCATGCATTTGTAATTACTGCACATCTTATTAGTAAAACTAAATATACTGCCTCCACTAAGATTAGAGCCAACATCTACTTTTAAGTAAGGTTTATTCAGTGCAAGTAGGAGTCCCCATATATTGCATTCTTTCACCTAGTTTATACTTTGAAAACCAGAAAGAGCTGGGCAAATTTGTACTGGAATTGTTCAAAAGGTTGGTGTATATTTCTGAACACAATGTACAAATATTTTTAGGGGTTTTAAAAATAATGTGCCATATTTTCTGTACTTTTCTTAGGAACAGTGTCAGTGAAGACAAAAGATGGAATTTGACAATATGAAGTTTAGTGGGGTTGTTTTTTGAGGCTGAAATATTAAAATACAAACTGTACCTGTGATGAAGTAAAGGGTCTATTTGTTATCTACCAGTAAAAGAGGAAGTGCTTAGAGTGCTATTATCCATTGCATTCTATTAATGAAACTGCTTTATTTTGCTATCTATCGAGGTGACAAATGAATACCAACAGAATGTCTTAGAACTTTACAATATGTGTACATATTTCCCTTTTTGGTTAACAAAGTAGTATGAAAAGTTGCCAAAATTCAAAAGCATGTACATTTGGAGGGGGTGAGGAAAGTATTAATATAAAAACATTACTCAAATTGTTTGTATTATGAATCAACTGAAGTTTATTTCTATTCATTTCATGTGATTTTTTTGTTGATTAGACCAAAGAGTTTAAGATTTATTATTTAAAAAAAAGGTCTTTCCTTTTTTTAGGCTTTTAACTTTTATTTTTAGAAGTAAAGGCTGTAGAATTGACAAATTTAAATAACCCTAAAACTGCATGAAGAAGAGATGTTCTTAAAACCACATGGCATGACTCTGTAGGCAATGTTAGAGGATTTTGGCATTCATTGTTGAATTTCGTGCACACGTTTTATTTTATTTTATTTTTAATTTGCATGT
Organism: Avahi laniger; assembly: GCA_963575035.1. Lineage (NCBI taxonomy): Eukaryota > Metazoa > Chordata > Mammalia > Primates > Indriidae > Avahi > Avahi laniger. The sequence continues at coordinate 102,087 of CAUYSK010113069.1, read as the reverse complement.
CAAGAAAGTGGTTCCTTTTTTTTTCCTCGTTATTTCATTTTATTCTCTGTGAAGACACTGTAAATTTATTTTGATCTCATTTTCTTTTCGTTAGATTTATTTTCTTCTGTAGTGACATTTAGAAAGGTATTTTTGGTATCTTTTTTTTTTTTTTTTGAATATTTCAGGGGTTACAGCTAACTGGTGACAGAAAAAAAAATATCTTGTTCACATTTGTCGCTTAATTATTGCACATCTTAGTACTCTTATAATTTCTCTAATTTGCATGTTACAGAACTGAAGCCAGGACAAGAAATAGAAATTAAAGCGAGAGAACATTACCAAGTGGTCGTTGACTGAAATAATAATCTGCATGTTGTTTTCCCTTCTCCCTCCTGCATGCAGGGATTTGGTTTCGTAACTTTCGAAAATAGTGCCGATGCGGACAGGGCGAGGGAGAAATTACACGGCACCGTGGTAGAGGGCCGTAAAATCGAGGTGCATGTTCAAAATATTTTCCTTTTCATCTTTTTTATAAATGTCTGCTTCACGCTCATTCGTTGTTCCAGATGCATCATTGGCGTCTTCTATGTGATCCTGCTCCGTCTCATTGTTTATATATATATATACTTATATATAAAAAGGAAAACTGGCCTTACTTTTTTTTTTTTTACTTTTACTTTATTATGTTACTCTTATTACTGCTGAAAGGTGGATGGCAAAAGTGAGACAAAAGGAAGATTAATCGGAAAGGGTTTTTTTTTTGTTATTTTCCACGTTTTCTAATCAACGGGTGCAGTAGGTTCCAAAGAGCAGACAGTATTACAAACCAAACCGAATACAGAGCAGTTTCTTTTTCTTTTTCTTTCCACTTCAGGGTTGAAGAGGGATCCACAGTGGTTTGCAAATTAAACCAAATGGTGAAAAGAAGATTTGTTTAAAGAAAAAAAAAATGAGAGGTTTTTGTTATTAAACCTTTCATTTTTTTTTTTTTTCCTTTTAGGAAGCCAGTTTGAATTTCTATAATCTTTTAATAATAAAGTGAACAATCAAACAGGATTTCCCATTCAATATCTGGCCCCTGTTCATTGAAAGCATAAATACCAAAATTCTGACACTCAGAGTCTGCTATTTGTACCACTGAGATCTCCCTCAACATAGCCACAGGGTCATATTTGTTAAAACTTAAAAAAAAAAAAAAACCAGTTAAAAATGCTTTAGTCCTTGGAGTAAGATGTTGCATATTTTGCCTTTCATTTTCCCCCTTCGACGGTAACGCTTAGGCCCCTCACCAAACTCTCAGTAACCATGGTAACTGTACACAAACCCATGCTGGCGGTGGTGGTGAATGGTAAGTGGTGAAGTCCATCTGCCGTTTCACGTATTTAGTGCTGATATATCTATATACATATATATATACCACGTGAATTTTTTTGACTTGTTGTATTAAGTTTTCTTGATGCTCTATTTTTTTGGATATTGGTACGCCTGTAATTGAGTGTACGTTCTAAGCTAGCCTGGGAGGCACTGACTGGATTGAGTTATGACCGGTGCACATCTTACTCAGATTGTTAACTCCATATTGTGTTAAACAATGCACCCTCTCTTTTATCCTTTCGTTAGCTGTGACTTTAAAGCTTGAATGATTTTGTTAATTCTTGCGATGTAAAAGGCTCTTGTTCCAAGTGTTGAATGCTAGATGTTGCTTTCCCAATGGTTCTTTCCTCCTAAAGTGTTGCACACGGCTAAAACTTGTTTGTCCCTTTTTTTGACATTTATGTTCCCTTGTACCTTGTCTCTTCCCTCTTCTCCTCCACTGCATGTTCCTTCATATGAACTTTATTTTATGTTTAAAAAAAATATTTATCGTTTCTGTGTTACCATGGAGTACACGCATGCTTTTAAATCTTCAATTATGCAGTATCTTTTAATTTGCTTTTACTGTCTCTTTATTAAACTTTTAATGATATGACATTGCTTTACTGAAATGATTTGTAAGTTAAAATGGTTATGAAGTAAATGTAATTTTTTAAACGTATGATTTTGTTATGCACCTACTGCCTTTTATAAATTAAAATGCATTTTAGTTTTTTTTTTCTTTATATAAGTAATCACAGTCATAATGCATGCAACTAATTGAATTGTGAGCTGGCCCTAGAATGTGCGCTCATTGATGTTTTCTATGTACATAGGTAAACAATGCCACGGCACGTGTAATGACAAATAAAAAGACTGTCAACCCTTACACAAATGGTAAGTAGAGATTGGTCCTTTATAAGAAATCCTCTCTATCTCGGACTCTATTAAGTAATTTGACAAGGGAATCTGTTTCAATAAGCCGTATTGGCCAAAGTCCTTGCTGCTGACCTGCTACAGGGAACCACCTACATCCAGAAGGTCATTTTCACGACAAAGGCAAATTTCATTTCCAGGTCATAAGCACATGACCTCCTTCCCATCTCTCCAGAATAACTCCCATTTGGGATTGAGATATAGTAATTATTTGAGAATTAGTTGAGTAATTTAATTTGTTGTTTTATGGTAAGTATAGAGGATGGAGGTTTTGTTTTTCCACTACCATCTCCTCACTGATCACTAATTTCTAGAAATGTAACCACGTAATTTAGTTCTGACTTTGAGTCTTCTCCAGACAGATTAGACATTTGAAGTGGCTTGGAGGGCACTTCACGACGGGGTTCTACAGGATTAGTAGAATGTGTGGGTGGATTACCTGTTCCTCTGTGGGTCACTTAGTGTCATTTTGGGCCAGGTGAGAATGTGGCTGTGTATTGCAGACCCCATCAAGACAATGTATTTTTGCCCTTGCTAGCCAATAAAACTTCTCAAAATGCCTCCTAAAAAGAATTGACATATATATGAAAAGTTATTAAAAGTGTTCAAACATTTTGATTCTTTAATCCTTCTCAGAAGAAATATCTCTTAAGATATAAGGGGGAGAAATCTGCTGCTGTGTTAATCACATACTTAACGGTACCAAAAATTAAAAAGAAAGTAATGCAGTAAGTTGCAGTATGTACACTTAGTAATGCGTTATACTCATTAAAATGAGTAGGATAAAGACTATGAAGGGCCTCCTAATAAATTAAAAAAGTAAATAATAAGAAAGTACATGTGTAGCATAATTTTAACTAAATGATGGTAGTAACTGTGCCAGAACGCTAATGGTTGTGTTGAATTGCAAGACTGGAAGATATTTTTTCTTTGACTTACAGATTTTTTAAAATAATATAATTTTACTACCACCAAAAAGAAATACATATGGAATTTTCCACTTTTTAAGTTTTAATTATGCACAAAATATGGAAATATAGTTTTATTTACAAAAAAGAAAACAGATTTTTTAGAAAAATTAACAATTAATACCAATTTGATGCGGTGCTTGTTTTTCCATTCTTGCGATACTTCACTTGGTAGAATGGGCTCCAGCTCTACGCAAGATAATACAAGAGATGGCAGATCACCACTGTGTTTTGTACACATGTAGTAGTAACATTCACTGGATGTCCAGTGGGTGGGAGGGGGGAGGAGTGGATGGATATATTCACACCTGATGGGTACAGGGCCCATCATCTGGGGGCTGGACATGCTTGAAGCTCTGACTCAGGCAGGGCAAAGGCAATATACGTAACCTAAACATTTGTACCCACGTAATATGCTGGAATTAAAAAATATTAAGAACAAGGAAAAATATATCTTGAACAACACCACTGCCAACCTGATTTCCTACCTCCCCCTCAGAGGAAGCCACCATTATAGGTTGTTGTCTGTAGTTTTAGTTTGCATTTTCATTTACATGTAGTAGGTATGTATTTATACTATTCACAGTGTTGTGTACATGTTTGTATATAAATAGTATCATGATATACATGTCATTTTTAATTGTCTTTTTTAAATCAATATAGATTTATTTCAATCTTAATATGTACAAATCAGACTAATTCTCTTTAGTGGTTACATAATATTCCATAAAATGGATCTATGGGTTTATTCAGAACTTGAGTACTAATTGTTCTGTAATTGTTTTTGTTTTACAGTTATAAATAATAATGTTAGCATTTGGTAGTTTTGTTTTTTCTCTCTCTTCTGCCAGTGGCTGTAAATTACACAAAGTCACTTCGATCTTCATTTTAAAAAGGGAGCCATTAAACAGCGATATACTCTCAATATAGTAAGCCTCTAAGTTGAAAGACCACATGAATTATTTATTCTTCAGACCATTTTTCTCAGCTCCGGCAACCCAAGACATACCCTTAAATGGTAAAGACAATTTCCTCAACAAGCTTGAAATGCCCGGTGTTGAAATGAAGCAAACCTCTGATTTATATGACATGAAGCCTTTCTACTTGAATAAAAATAATAGCTCTGCAACTTGCCAGAGTTAATGCAGGATAACGTCAACCTGACTATTGGGCATATTGTTTAATTATGAAGTTGCAACTGTGTGTGCATGTGAACGCACCCATGTGCTTGCATGCCTGTGCATAGGTGCTCACGTGTGCCGAGTGAGCAAATGAAGCAAGAAAAGCCAAGTGTTATTCCTTTAAGCCATATGTATGCATATTTATTTTAAGGAAGGAGTTATTGATCAATGTCATACCCAGAGACTGAAAAGTAGACCTGTAAAATTTTTGAATGCAACTCAAAGCCCATTCATAAATAGCCAACATTTCTGGGACACTGTGTACACATTATGTGAAGCTTTTTAAATTCACTGGACCCAAATGAAGTCCTGCAAAGAAGACATAATTATCCTCATTTTAGAGATGCAAAAACTGAGGCCAGATGAGATGAAATAATTAATGAAGCCTTTATTTTTTATCACGAAGTGACAAAATCTTGTGGCCATGCCTGTGGTACCTATCAAGCATCAACTTTCCCCTTGTCATCTTGTTGAACTGCATTCAAATGGAAATTGGCTACAGTAACCAAACAATTGCTGAATGTGCAACCTGTGTTCCTGCCACATGTTGGCATAAACATCCCAGTCATGCATTCTTAGTTTCCAGGAATAAATCATGTGGGTCTCTTGTCCAGATACCTACAAGGGGGACCTCCCGGGATTATTCCTGCCACACATGCTGAGTATGGCACCCAAGGGGTAGATGGACAATCACAGTATAACTAATTGAAAAAACAATTGTGAATCCTAGTTATATAAAAGACTGTGGCTTCCATAGTGGGGATTATGGAGAATTTTGGTATTCAAAGAAAAATAGTTCTCCAAGCTTTTCCAAATTTTAACTCATCAATATCACCGCTACAAATAAAATTTCCCATAAATTGCAATAGGATATAACTGAAAAAGTATGGAGCCCTTTCAAATCCTTAACAAGAGGGTATAGTGATGGGAAAAAAAAAAGAGGATAAATCAGGACCAATAAAGTCACATTGAAATGAGAAAATTAAGCAATTGGTGAGGTTCACTCATTAGCTGTGTAATTCATTCTCACAAAGCATAGAAATTGTGCTTCAGCAAAATTATGAATTACCAGAGTCATCAAATTTTGAGGTCATCTCCAAATGGTGAAATATAGCTATCCGTGCCGGCATCCCATTCATGCATTGCTTCAATCATGTACCCAACAACAGTTTTAGCAGCTGCAAGGTTTCCAGTGATGAATAAAACTCAGCCCTAAATGCGATGAGATCCTTGTCTAGAAGCTTCTACCATAGAGAACTTCACTTAATAACATCATAGAAGATGTGGATCCCTTCCCAGAACATTTAAACATGAACATAAGCAAAAGCTGTAGAATGCAATATAGGCCTCTGGATATTTTACCCATCAGAAAGCTCCACAAAGAGGGAATTGGGCTATTTCTCTATTGTATTTTCTCCCAGGAACACCTACCCACATAGAGAGGCTGGAGTGTGCTGTGTTCATTGGAGATCAAATGGTGCAACAGATATGGAAAACAAACCAAGTTCTGAATTTTTAGGGATTCCTGGATGTTGGGGAAGCATGCATGTTCAATGTGGTTCTTTCATTTTCTTAGAGATCTTAGGAAGGATGAAAACTGGACAAAAATATCCAAGAGTCTAGAGAGAGGTAGACGTGTTCCCCATATCAACTCTGGCTGGTTGAACTATAGGCAAGTTGTTTAAACTTTCCATATCACTTCTCTCAAACGAAAACTTACTTATAACAGGACCTACATCATAAGTATTTGTAAAAATTATGGGAGATAAAGTACTAAGCACAATACTTGTATACAAAGTGCCTTAAAAGCTTTACTGCTTAAAAGTTTTACTATTGGTAGCATAATATTATTTAATTACACAATAATCTCAGTATTAATTAGTCATGTTCATTTTTTTGGTGTTGTAGATAGTAAGTTGAATTTCCTGATAGACACTAGTTTAAAGATCAAATATTCAGATGCTAACAAGGGCTGAGCAGGTAAAATAGGAAATCAGAGAGAGTCTGAGAAACTGTCCTTTTGGACTGTCTTTTGTTTTCATCCTGGGTAAAGCAGAATATTTTTCTACTAGAAGGTAAAATAGCACAGAATTTCAACAGAAGATTGGAGCCATTTGGCCTCCCAGCCAGGCATGCCGTAGTGGGCGGTGGCAAGTGTGACTAACTGGGGAGTGGAATGCAGTAGCCCCTGGTCAGCTCCAATCAATCTGTCTTGGGGAATTCTTAGCTAAAATTCGCCATTTCTACCAATGTTTCAAGAGAACCAGAAATCCTATATTTTAGATGAAATCTAAATGCTGGCAATGAATACATGCTGCTTTAAAAATACCGAGTGAACCAAAACAGAGCACATCTGTAGATGGTGTGCAACTAACTTCTTTTTTTGTTGTTGTTGTCATTTCGACATTGCCTCCTGCACCATTTCAGCTACCTTGTCTCTGGCATCCTTAGTACACATCTTCAGAAAGCGTTTACAGGCAGTTTTTGAAACCTCTGCAGTGTGTGTTTCTGTGACACAAAGCCCGGCAGAGCCCTAGAGAAGACATGTGCTGAGTTTTTTGTGTGCACATTGAGACTTGCCTTTTAACACTCAATGCAGCGATAGTTAACACTGGGGACCTCAGCCAGCATTTTTCTGAAGAAGGTTGGCATATGACTTTTGACAAGCTAAATTTGGGGAGAGGAGTGCTGACTCGGATGCAGCCCTTGGAGGCTCAGCCACAGAGGGATCTCTCCAAACTGCTCATGTGTCTGATACAGAGCAAGACCCCAATGTGTCTGGTCTCTGGTCCATTGCCTTGTTGTGCGGAGGGGCCCTGGGAGGCTCGGAGCAGTGGGCTTTATCAGCTGTTCTCCTTTTGTTGTAAGCCTCATTGTTTGGTTTAATGTCCTTGATCAAAATCTCTGAATTTGCAAGGCCTGGGGACATACACAAACTGCCTAAGAAATTAAAAATGGAATCATTTTGTTCGTCTTCCTGACAGTGCAGACACTTATCTCCAGCGGGGTTATCCCAAGGGTCTCTTCCAGGTACTAGAAGGAGTCCCAAGAACTGTGGGCATATTTGCATGTGATTTGCATACATCTGCATAAGCCTGAGTGAGCTCTGCAAGTCTGAGCAGAGGTGATTTTCAAGGGCTGGATTCTAGACCAAATGGACCTAACAGACATTTACAGAACATTTCATCCAACACCTACAAAATACACATTCTTCTCATCAGCACAGGGAACATTCTCCAGGATAGACCATATGTTAGGCCACAAAACAAATCTTAACAAATTAAAAAACTGAAATCATATCAAGTATCTTCTCGAACCATGATGGAATAAAACTAGAAATCAATAATAAGAGGAACTTTGGAAACTGCACAAACACACGGAAATTAAACAACCTACTTCTGAACTACCATTGGGTTCAATGAAGAAATTAAGAAGGAAATAAAAATTTCTTGAAACAAATGAAAATGGAAACACAACATACTGAAATCTATGGGATTCAGTGAAAGCAGTGCTAAGAAGGAAGTTTATAGCAATAAACACCTACATCAAAAAGGTGGAAAGATTTCAAACAAACAACCTGGAAGATAGTCATCCTCGATGGGCTCCTCCTTCATTAGATGTGTAACGTAAATTAGGGAGCAGGTGCTTGCAGGTTGGAAGGAGACACAGTCCCAGCCAAAAAAGACTTAATCCATTAGAAAAGATTCTATATTCTTTTAGAGTAAAACCAAGGAAATGTTTACGAAATGCCTACTCTTTTCCAAACACAAGTTTAGATGCTGGAAAATTCCTGTCGGATGGCAATCTTGTCCCCTTTACCATTAATTTTAACAAAGAAAGATGGCTATATAAAACAATTAAGAACAAGCGAAGAAAGAAAGAAATATCAAACCAAATAGCATTAACAGCTATGCAGAAAATAAAACTGGGAATGGAATCAAAGAGCAATTCTAAGAGGAGGTGGGGAAGTGACATTAAGTAGCATGTTCTGGGAAAACACTGGAGACCTAAATAACATCAAGTCAACTTTGTGAAGAGCTGGGGAGAGTTTTCAAAGCAGAGGGAACAGTAGGAACAAAAAGTCCTTATACAGAATAATCTTGGGAGGTTTAATACAGGTGAAAAAGGCCAGTGTCACTGTAAACAGAAGGGGAAAATGCCACAGAATAAATGGACAAGGGTTAGATTGTGTGGGCCGTAGACCAGGGCAAGGGATGTGTGTTTCTCGAAAGCTCAGAAGGAAGCTATTGGACTCTGAGTAGCAGGATGATATATCTGATTTTCTTCTTAAAAATTGCTTTGGCCACTATGAATAGATTGGAAGAGGGTTGGGGGGAGGGGGAGGGGGAGTAAGAGGAGATGATGAGAGTTGAGGCGTTTCTCTTCTGGAACTTCTCCAAGCAGAGAGAGAAGTGCCTTAGTCTGGGATGGTGGCAATGGAGAAGGAGGGAAGAGCTTTTCAAAGTTTAACCAATAGGATTTTCTAACGGGTTGCACATGGGGTACGGGGGTAAGGGAATAGTCAAGGAACTATCGATCGAGAATTTTATTTTGAGCAACCAAGTAGATGGGGATACTGTTTGCCGCAGGGGGAAGACTTGGTGAAGGACAAGTTTCAGGAGCAAAAGGAAAGTAGAAATTGGGTTTCCGTGCTTGCTGTATGGTTCAGAAAGGCCTTTAGTTCCCCTGCAGTGGGAGTGGGGCAGCCTCGTTTAGGAGACAGGATCAGGGACGGGAAGCAGGACGATGCCGGCATGACGTTCCCATGATGACCCTAGCAGTCTCATTTCATTCTGCAGCTCACAGATTCCCAGTCGGTTTCTTATAGAGGAGACCTTATCAATTACCTCTCAGTTAGTACTTGCAGACAGGAGATGGCTTGGCGTGGATCTCCTGAGGAGGCAGAGTGTCATTTAATTTCTATTATTTTTATATTGAGTGAAAGTTTTCCATGGGCAGACTTGGAAAACTCGTAGATCATGGGCAGGTAGACAGACGGGTAAATAGATAAACAGTAGATGGTAGACAGATGGTAGGTGTGTTGGTAGATAGGTGGACGTATGGATTTAGGCAGTAAATGACAGATGGACAGACAGGTGACAGGTAGCTAGACAGACAGTAGGTGAGAGAGACACAGTAGATGGTGTATAGATGGATGATAGGTAGGTGGATAGCTAAATTTCTTGACCCCCAAATGAGAAAGATAAAGGCAGATGGGAGAAATATAATTTCTAGCCAGTCTTAGATGCCTCTGAGAAATCTGGGTTTTTTTATTTTTTATTTTTTGTTTTTTTTTTTTTTTGAGGAAATGAAAGGTCGTTGGCATAAATTAGATAGGTGCACATTCAGCAAATAGCATGTCCTAGCCTTGTATATAACAGTAAGTATTTAAGAAGGTAATAAGGATATATACCAAAAACAACATCTGGGTTGAAAAGTGTGAAATAAACGCTATGTCCATTACTAAGAAAAGATAGGAGTCTAACCAGGGTATAAGATGGAGAACAGATAGAAGAGGAAGGGGTGTGATAACTCAATAATTATTCATTTAATATGACTCTATATATTCAGTTCACAAACTCCAGGTTTCTGTGAAAGACTAGAAAGGCAGAGAACATTTGCTATTTCCAAAGCTTTATTTTCAAGTTTGCTCTGTTTTTTCTTAGATTCCAAATGACTTGAAATGTAGACGTTAGTTCCCACGTCCTCAGGAATTGGACATTTTCTTTTTTAGGAAGCTGTGGAATTTTAGTTAGTCAAATGGAAGTCATTTTCTACATTCATAAAATATATATTCTGAAATGTTTGGGGTAATTTTTATTTTTCTATCACTATAGAAATTCATGTAATGCAAGATATAGTTAATACAAGAGAAGAAGGTGTCAGTATGAAGTTTCAGAAACTCATGGGGCAATAAGTCTCAGAATTTTATGTGTTTTCTTGTAGACGTAAAAAACGGGGCCAAGGAATTGCTGATTAACATGCCTCCCACATAATCCAAGTACAGCATTTGAAAAACCCTAAATTAAAATCATCCTGGGGACTATAAATCACCTAGTTTATGCAAGTTAGAATTGAAATTTTTTAGAAAAAAAATCCTTAGAAAGTTCTAGAAAGTTCTGAATCTTACTGATCCTAAGGCCTATCTTTTGAGATATTGAGCCTCTTTCTTCCTTAGTGATTTCTAGGAATGCCTCTTAACTGTTCTCAGAGACACGTCACTTAGGATCAGGCAGGAAGTCACACCTCATCCTTCTGGGAAAACCTCAGGGAGTTCTCATTGTCAGAAATACCTTCCTTCATATTCATACTTTTACTGTTGCCTTTTCTCAGAAACATTTATTGAAAGACCTTTGGTGTTTGACCCTCTGCCCAAGGACCCGGGGCAGGATGATACACTTGCCCTCCTCTTTCTTGCAAAAATTCTGTAATGCTGCAATCCCCAAGCCCTGGGTCATGGACTGGGCCACACAGGAGGAGGTGAGCACACGAAGCTTCATCTGTATTTACAGCCACTCCGCATCAATCACATCGCTGCATAAGCTCCACCTCCTGTCAGATCAGCAGCACATTAGATTGTCATAGGAGTGCAAACCCTACTGTAAACTGTGCACGTGAGCAGTCTAGGTTGTGTACTCCTTATGAGACTCTAATGCCTCATGATCTGAGGTGGAGCTGAGGCAGTGATGTGTTCCCCCCGCAAGCCCCGGTCCATGGAAAAATTGTCTTCCATGAAACTGGTCCCTGGTGCCAAATAGGTTGGGGACCACTGCAGTTGTTTCCATAAAGACTTACCAATAAGAGAAGGAAACAATCACATTACCCTTAAACTGTGATCATTCGCTAGAGGTTGTTGCCTAAATAATGCCCATCTGTAGCCTGCTGCCTGATTTGTGAATTTCTTGTATGCTCTTTTTTGGTGTAAAAATGTCTAAAGGGCCTGGACTCATTTTACAGAGAACTCTCCATCCAGAACATTTGGGAAATTACAGGATTCTATTACTCTTATATACAGGTTATTTGAAAGTTACCTTAGATATCATGCATTGATTAAGATTTTTTATGGTTCTCAAATACATTAAAATGTATTCCACACTAAATCTCTAGGGGATAAGATATAATTTTCTTTGGTATTCAAAAAGTACTTTGGAATTCTCTAGTATTTCAGGGTCATAATTAAGAATGACAATTTTCAGAGTATGTTTGCTGCAAAAAATTTTGTTTATGCAAGCTTTCAAGTGTTTGTGAACTTAATGCAAAGGGACTTGATGGGTCATTTAACAGTGATATCTGAAATAAGATAAAAATGGAAATTATTATAATGGCTCTAAAATATATTTATATGGTAGAAAATTAATTACCACATCTTTTCAAAAGGTTCACCTGTAGCTGGTCAGTAGTTTCCATTCCATTAACTTACATTGGCAAAAAATCAAAGAGGGGCATAAATCCATTTTTATGTGTCATTTTCAAATATTTTTATGCATGCCCAAACTGCATGTACTGTACATTTTAAAATACAAAAAAAAAAAAAACCACAGAAAATAAAATACTTTAGCCCGTTTTATTTGCAGTTAGTTTGCAATGATATAAGTTGTTGAATCAAACGTGATAATAATGTTTTTGTATATTTGTTTTAAGGCTGGAAATTGAATCCAGTTGTGGGTGCAGTCTACAGTCCTGAATTCTATGCAGGTAACGAGTTTCTCTTTGCACGACGTCTTTTTGGTCTTTCCTAAATGTGCTTTGCCTGCCAAGAAAGAATGGGTTTTGTAAAATAATCTGAACCAAGTGAATTCCTATCCTAACAAGTTCTGAATGATTTCTTTGGGCAAAACCAAGAGTGTTTAAAACACTTTAAAATTTAAAGGGGAATCGTGTAAGTTATGTTGCGGGATAAGCGTGGAGCCACCGCGCCCTGTGACATTTCACATTGATTTTGCCTTAAAAAAGCATTGAGACTTGGTTCAATAGCATATTGAACAAATGGAGAGCTGTTCATGCCCATTTTATTTCAGTGTGCCTGAATGTGTCTTTTAGCCATACATTTCCATTTGGGGTTGCATTTTCCTTTTCATGGCAAAGCAGAGAGTTGGCTTAATTATTTTACATTAATGTGCCAGTGATTTGGAATTGCCAAAAGAAAGCCTGTTTAGAAAACTAAAAAAAATTAAGTTGTCTTTCATTCTCCATTAATTAATTTCCCTTAGCAATCCCATTTCTCTCTACTTTGCCTTCCGGGATATGTCTCTCTCCTCACCCTTCCCTGCCTAAGCTCCAGCTAGCCCTAAACTGGGAAATTCACTCTTAGAAAAAAACTCGGTCACTAGATTTTGGTAGAGTGTGACCCAGAAGCGACAGTGGCTGAGATTTCACATTTTGACATGCTGGGCCTGGTCTGTCACTACTGCCTGTGTCTCCTTGCTCATTATCAAAGCTGCATTGAACACCTAGACCCTTAGCAGGAGATTTGCCACATGGATAGAAAAGGAGTCGTTCTTTGATGTGGCTCTTGCTTTTAAGTAAGGAGAAATAAATAACCAATTGATCTAGAGCCACTCACTTAGTGACCTCTTGACAGTAAGTCACATCCCTTGCTTTGTTTCTTCCTAGGATGCCTGACTTTTGTCATTTTCCTGATACTAAATATCAACCCTAGTAGATGAGAAAGATACTATCAACCCTCACAGATGAGAAAGATACTAAGTATCAACCCTAGTAGATGAGAAAGTTACTAAGTATCAACCCTCACAAATGAGAAAGGAACACAGGAAACTTAGCTTCTCTAGTACAGTAACCAAATTTTAATTTTTATAAAAATATTTTAGATTTGGTAAATCAGAAGGTGCAATGGGATACCTGAGTTCTGAGTATCTGGCAGGCAATGCTTGCAATTGTTCTTCACGTGAGAGTTTAATCAGGAGCCTGAGTTAAGTCCAGGGTTTCTACCACTGCAGAATAACTGTGTTGACTCTCATGGGGGTGGAGAGACTTAGCAATAAGGCTCTCCATCATTATATTGTGGATCCCACATCCTGACAGTACACACAGCAGAGTGAGAAACATGGAAGCTGTACCCAGACAGCCCAGGTTCAAATCCTGGCTCCCCTACTCACCAGCAGTGTGACTCTGGGCAAGTCACTTAACTTCTCTGTGCCTCAGTTTCTTCATCTGTTAAATGGGGATGATAATACTAGCAAAATCAAAGGTTTTTATTAGGATTCAATGGGTTAATATACGAAGAGTGTGTGGTGCCTAGCTAGCAGCATGTAGCATTTGATAAATAAAAACGAATAGGTTAATGTTTCGCCTCTCTGCCGTGAAAGGAAAATGAGCTGAGAGCTGATTCTGCTGAATTGTGAGTGTACTATAATATTAGACTAAGAGATGCTTTTCTTCATTCACGAGAGGGCCAGTCCTTTGGTTTTCAGCATATTCATTTAGTGGGGAGTTAAATTCTGGGGTCAGGGGCCATGGCAGTCTGTTCAGGGGGCACATGGAACTAGAAGGTTTTGCTGGGGTACATTCTTATGAAAAGTTGCAAAGAAATGAAATCCTCCAAATGGGGAAAGAGAAAAGCCAGCTGGCAGCCTCCACGCCCCTGCAGGCACTGTCTATGAGATGGAGTCCCAGACCACAGAAGTGGCAGATTCTCTGCGTGTGTGCATGGGTGTGTGCACACACCTGGGTGCATGTTTTCTCCCCAAAATAATGGGAACAAGAAGCAAGATGTCTTCGTGTGGGGGGGTCGAGTGTAGATGTGTGGATTGTGGTAGAGAGAGGAAAGTGCCTTTTTCTGGTCCTGCGTGATAGAGTATACTTGCTGGGCATCTTGGCTCTCCCTGCCAGGGAAACACCAAAGTCTCCTTCAATGTGCTTTTCAAAGCCACGTGCATATCTGTGGGTGTCTAAGAGGACGTGACGACAGGGGAAACAGTCGGAAGGACTTATGCATACAAGAATAAATTAATCTGCGTGACCTTTAGAGCATCACAGCAGCCATTCAGATTAGCCCAGGGCTCAGCCTCAGAAGTTAGACCATTAGGTTATAATAAGAGAGTAAGTTATAACGGCGGTTAGTATTTACCGGATACGTTCTATGGGCAAGACACTGTTCTAAGCACTTACATGAATTATTGTATTTCATCCTCATGGCAGCGTTCCATATGAGGAAATCAAAGTATAAGATATTTGTATCACTGGTGTGAAATTTCACAGCTACCCAGGGGCAGGACAGATTTTGAAAACAGGCTTTGATCATTCCAGAGCTTGTGTTCCTTACAACCAGTTTATACTGTTTCTTTATTTTATTTTATTTTATTTTATTTTATTTTATTTTATTTTATTTTATTTTTTTGCATTTTTACTTGGGTGGGGCAAAGGCAATATATGTTTCTTTATTTTTAAAAATAAACAGTAAAAACCGTAATTCCTATCGACTGTGCCCTAGGATCGTGCTATATCTCTGTGTCGTAACCAGTCAAAGAAGAGAAGTAATCATTCTGGATTATTCCAACCACCACCACCACCACCATATTCATGTGTGTTAGTTGGTTCTGTAAGAGGAAGCTTTAAAGGAGCTCAAACAACAACAACAACAAAATTATTTCTGTGAGCTATTGTAGCAAACTTAAGTCTAAAAAAACAGGGCATGGGAAAGTAAATGTTACATGAGAAATCTGAGTATCTGTGTTTCGTGCTGCAAATTTCTGGATTATCCCAAATAACCAGATGTTTTCTCCTTTCACCTGTGTATTTGTGAATGTGGGTAGACAGAGTTCATGATATTCAGAAATGTGGGCAAATGTGGTTGCAATTTCCACACTCCAGAGCGGTTCCTTTGAAATATTCGAATCCAGCTGACTTAAGTCAAAAGTTTTAGGCACCTGTGTCTATGGAATGGACGTATGCAAAGACATATATGTAGAATGCATTAACTTCCATATCCAGGTATAATTATTAGTATCATCCATGTACATATCCATAACTAAGAATTTATGAGGCTTTTAAAATGTCCCCAGCTATAAAAATAATGTGAATGTACCGTGTGATTTTGAGTGTGCCTCAAAGCTGAAATGAAGACCTTGTCACGGATTAGCTTTGGGAATTTAGCAGGCCAACCTTGTATCTGCTTAAGAGAGGAAGCCAGACTTATCAGTCACTTCTATATATAAGATTTTGTGTTAATGACACATTTCATAATATCCCCGTAGTATAATTATTGATTTTTCTGAAGCTTATGCAGAATTAACTACCCAGCCTCCAATTGTCTCTCAGAATGGGGCATGAAAAGTTCACATATTTTGTAAATTAAAATCAATATTTTCAATCTTTCCTAAAGGTAATTTTCCTAATTTAGTGCACTTTTCCCTAACATTTATTTTCTCTTTTAATTATAAAATGGCAAGTTATTGATTTTCATGTATAACCTTTGGACGCCCCGAGTGCATTTTTATTGCTAACGCAGGGTGGGGGTGGGGAGATCCATTGCACCTCTTAATGAGGACCTTTAATTACTAGCCGAACAGTATTAATTTGCTTTGATAAATTATGACATTCTCTCTCCCTCACAACACACATGTCGAGAGAAGCATTTAGAAAGCTCTTATACAAGGTCTTTCATTTTGGATGTTTTTTTTTGAATTCTTATCAAGTCATACTTGTAAGAAGTCTTTTAAATGCTTATCCAGTATGGATCTCCAGAGCAGATATACATAAATCAGCATATCCCATGAACATATATAAATCTTCTCCAAAGAGAGACAAGCATTTTTCTATAAAGCTAAACAGCATTGATTATTTTTCCTAAGCCTAATCATCATCATACTCCTTGAGGCTTATTCTTAAGACAAATGATTGATAAGTCAATAATAAAAAAAAAAAGGCCAGGTAGATCTTGAAGACAGGGGCTAGTGTCTATACTCATTCCTTTTTAGATTTTAAATAAAATTGAAGGCACTAAATAAAAGTAGAATATCTATGAATATTTTGGGCCAGGAGCATACCTGAAGTTATTTAGTGTAATTAAAAATAGCATATCCAGGAATCTGGAGGAAGTGGCTTCCAAGGGGATTCTTAGACTTCCCCTGTCAGTGGCAGAAGTTCCCTTCTCTTCTAATAAAATATATATATTTAAAAAAAAAAAAACTAGTGTCTCTTAGAGATAATCACAATATCTAGCCAACGAAACTGTTGATTTAAAGGACCTTTAGTCTTCATAAATAAGTGAAGCAGAAAAAAATAAATAACAGAAGGTTATACAAAGTTGTCGGCGTGATACTGACACATGGCAGATTTATCTGTTTCCCAATTGCCAGTAAGATGCACACTGCAAAGCTCACCCACGTTGTATATCATATCTGCCAACTCATTTCTGTGATTAAATATTCCATCAGTGGGGTTATGCGGCGGCAAAGCTTAACAAGATTCATAAGATGCACCACTTGAACACCCATAACTCACTTCCATGGATGGAGAGCACCCCGCCTGCAAAGGAAAATTGGAATTGAGTTAAATTACTCCACGAGACACAATCAATAGGGAAAGGAAAAGATCTAATGAAATGAAGATCTAAGATACAGTTAGGTCCTGAGGACAAGAAACATGCAAGTAAAGTCACAAGTAAAGAGATAACAGAATATGTCAACTTGAAAACCTTGAAGATGGTGATGATCCACGTTCCTGTTGACACTGCTATTATCAGCAGGTTTTTGGAAGGAATAAGGAGGTCCTAAATAGATGCTCCTCCAGAAAATAAAAATTGCTGGTTTTGGGGGGGCGGGGGAAGATGTTCTAAAAGCAGGGCGTGCCCCACCGCAAAGTCGTATTTGAAAGGTGGTGGTCAGATCTTGAAACAAGCTCGCCTTGGGGTTGCTAGGAGGGTCAGATAGGATGATGAGTGTAAGAGAACCTCACAGCCGGTATAAGAGATTAGTGTGATCGTCAAAGTCACCTCCATTGCTTCTGTCCATGTTGGTAAGGACCTGGACATGGACCACAGACTCGTTATGAGGCCAGGTGATGGGACACTGTGTTGGGATCGCAAAGTAAGGCTGAGAACTGAGGAGGATGGATGTAGCACTCTGCAATTGCTTCTCCCAGAAGGGCAGCTGTCTTTGATCTTGGATTACTCATACAAGGGTATTGGTTTTCTCTGGGCTTTGGCCGCAATGCACCATGATTCATCTCAGAACGCAGTCAAAGGAAGGTAGATGAAGGCCTTTCCCCCCCCCCTCCTGTAATCCCTCCCATCTCCACCTCCCTGAATCCACTTTCGGTGACGAGAATGACCTTCAGTCTTGCTTCTGGATAAACCTCTTTTCAACTCCCTTCCCGTAGTTTGAATACAATAGCATTGCCTACCGTGATAAACTGTTTCCTGACACACGTTTGTTTTGTTTTATTTGGATTGAGATTGGACTCAGGGTGATTTTGCTGAACTCCCAGGTCTAGGGCATGCTCTGTTTGGAATGAGTGCCTTAGCAGTCTGAAAAAGTACAGGGTGGATTTGAAAGGTACCTGCTACCACCCAAACCCCTCAAAGCAGCACATTTTGAGGTATCCCTCCCGCCTCCCCGTGGCTCTAAGATTTTCCCATACAGGCCCAGAGGACCAGCCTAGACTGGACTCCCAGCGTTGGCCGTAAGGAGCAGTTCCTCGGGAACGATGACCTTTGGCTCTCTGATGTTCTGTATGGTTTACACATCTGCCAGATTCAGACACAGTGCACTTCAGTGAACTGGAACAGTGGAGTCCAGATTTAAGTCCCCAAGCAAAGGATTTTCAGCCTGGAAATGTTCCACCTCAAAGAGTTTATCTTGTACATCTGTTTACCTTTGCCTCCCCTCTCCTCCCCCGTCTGTCTTATCAGATTTTATTCCAGTTCCACCCACATTTGGCCTTAATTTTTATCTGCGTCCTTCTGTGTCCCAGAGAGGGAATGCAGCTCGTCTTTGATGGAGCCTTTGGGGCTTTTTGATCTTCAAATAAGATCAGTACTTGCTTATGTGCTAAAAACTGCATTTTTGAAATGAATTTGTTTCCTTTCTATTACACGGGAAGGCTGTTGAGGGGTGCACCCGCCAAAGCAGGGAGTAGCTGGGTGGTCCTAGTACAAGAAGCCCCAACTCTAGGCTGTGGGAGGAGGGTGAGGTTCGAATATCTGGCTCTGGATAAATTTGGTAGGGAAAGTTTTAAGCTGCTGCTATCAACATATTAAGAAACTCAAAATATCAACAATGATAAGCCAACCTGGGGCGCTTACTCTGTGCCAGGCACTGGTTGAACTCTTTGTGTCTCCCCAGATACTCATGAAAATGCTACCCCATCATCTTCATTATCAAATTATGGAACCAGGGCTTCATGGACAGTTTATCTTCTTTCCTGAAACACAGAAATCGTGTGTAAAAATCTGATTGCTATAGAAAGGCCTTTCTTCCTAACTTTAAAGTCCGTGTTTGTCACTGCCTTGCTACGCAGCTTCCTCGGTAGAATCGTCTAGGACATGACCTCAATGTCATCTGGTCGTAGGTCATTGTATACTAGTATATAATAATGACTAACAAAGATGCATTTGCATTTAGTATTACCTGCTGTCTGCCGAACTCCATGTTGAGACTTTGACACATATGTACATGGATTAAAAGCTTGCAGGGTAAGTGCCATTACCTTCATCTTGCAGGTAAATTAGAAACCCAGAGAAGTGAAGTTGCCCAAGGTTGCTGACTTTGAAAGTTAAAGAGTAGGTTCAAATCCATACCTTTTTGATTTTAAAGCCCATTCCTTTCTTCGTACAAGTTATTTCCCACAGATGCTTTTCTTAATTCAATATCTTTGATTAATGATTCTTAACTTGGAGTGACTTTTCCCCCGGGGACATTCAGCAATTTCTGGAAACATTTTTCGTTGTTACATCCTGGGGTGGGGAAGGGGGTCACTGCTGACATCTAGGGGGTAGAGGCCAGGGAGGCTACAGAATGCCCTACAATGCACAGGACAGTCCCCCACTACTAAATAATTATCTATCCCAAAATGTCCTAATAGAAGCATCTTAAAGATATCACCTATGCACCAAATATCTTAACAACTCTCTTGCTCTACCAGTTGCTACTGCTAGTGATGTATGAGCAGCAGCAGTTCTCAATGGCAACCAAAGAATTTAAAGACAATGATGTTTCCTCTTCTGAGCATTACATTGTGATTTTTTGACTCCAGAAGGGAAAAGCACAAACAGCTGTGCCAGAAGTCCCCAAGACCATCCTTGGGCTCAATGATTGACTGGAGGGACTTACTGGACTCACAAGAGCTGTGATACTCACAGTTAGGGTGCATTACAACGAAAGGATACAGATGAAAAATCAGCAAAGGGAAAAACGCATGGGGTGACATCTAGGAGAAACCAGGCAAAAGCTTCCTCTCCCGGTGGAGTTACAGAGATATGCTTAATTTTCCCCAACATGGCGTGTGACAACACACAAAGTGTTATCAACCAGCAGAGTCCCCCTGAGCCTTGGTGTCCGGTGTTTTTATTGGGGGTCCATCACATAGGCATGCTGTGCCTGCGTGACTCACCTCAACTCTCAAACCTTAGCCCCCTCGAAAAAACAGGCATTTACCATAAATCACATCGTTACCATAGACCATCTGATCAGACTGGTAAGGTACCGTCCAAGGCCTCAGGCATAGGAAAACAGTCTTACCAGGCAGAGAATATTCTAAGGGCTCAGGACTCCATCTCCCAGGAGTTGGCCAAAGGCCAGTACTAAAGATAAGCCTTTTTGAAAATGTGCAGAGTTTGAGGCACCCCAGGCTTGCTGAGTTAACCCTTTCCTGCACCATTGTAAAAATAAAAATTAAAAAAAAAAGATTGCCAGCTCAGAATATATAGTAGCAGTGATAATGATGGTAGCGGTGAGGAGGAGGAGGAGGATGTAAGACAAGGGACACAATTATGTTGCTTGATTCTGGGAAAAAAGACCAAGCCAAATTTAGTTATGAAGGGGAAAGGAATGTATGACTCGCTAGCTTTATAGCAGGAGTCAGCAAACTTCTTCAATATAGGGCAAGGTACTAATTGTTTTCAACTTTGAAATCCAATCCGTATGGTCTCTGTTGGAACTACTCAGTTCTGCCATCGTAGTGCAAAAGTCACCATGGATGATATGCAAATGAACGGGCATAGCTATGTTCTCAAAACTGTAAGGACATGGAAGTTTAAATTTCAATTAACTTTCATGTGTCACAAAATAATTATCTTTTTCCCCCCAACCATGTAAAACTGTGAGTTATTCTTAGTTTATAGACTGTACAAAAACTTTGGCCCGACTTTGGACTCTCTAAGCCAGGCTCATCAGATTTAATAAACACAAAGCTACCAGTTTAAGCCCTGAGGAGTTTTGTTTTGCTTTTTAAAAATGCACGTTGTAGCAGGTACATATTGCATGAACCTATAACCTTAGCTGGATGTCCCTCAGTCATATGAGGTTCATCAGGCAAGGGTCAAAGAAAGAGACTATGCGTAAACTAACACTTGCTTCCACTAAGTCACCCTTTAACGTAGAGTTGTGGTATCAAAGGCCAGATACTGTGCTAGGTGCCTAGGGAGCAGACACGCTCAGGCCTTCCCTCCGGAAGTCAACAGGGTAGTGGAGGATGCAAAGCAAACTCGGTGTGTAATAAATGGCGATTCCTGCCATAGCACAAAACGATAACAGCCCTCTCTGCCTTAGGAGTCAAAAGGTGGTGTGAATTGGATCTTGATGGATAAGTAAGAATTCACCTGGCAAGAAAGTGGGGGAAGATCATTGTAAGTGTCGAGTAAGTAGGAGGAGGCTGGTAGAATCCCAAGACATTTCTCAACCTTTATTTTTAGAATCCATTGCAGAATGTTACAGAAAAAAACAAAAAAAGCAGGTGCTTGATCTTCACCTGCTACCTACTGGTGGGAACTGCTGAGCCAAGTTAAGGTTTTTGTTTTTCCCACCCCTCACCCTGCCAAAGGCTGAGAAATACTGTTCTGTTGATATCATAGGATACCTTTTAGAGAAAGGTTGCGAAAGACCTGAACATTTTATATAAAGAAATCTGAAATCTGGAATTTATCTTTGAATAATTGAAAGCCATATTAAAAATAACGAAAAGTAAAAATAAATAAGCAAAAGTGTCTGGTGGTGAGTCAGCACCTGTATCTACATTCACAGCAACTAACACCATAAAGTCTTTTGCTACAGATGTGGGTTAAGCCCTGATGGCTGGAAGAATTAGGACCATACCCCCATCTGCTCAACAACGCTTGGCATTGGGTCCTTGTTTCCTAAACTGGTGCCCAACCCAAAGATTCTTGTGAAACTTGTTTTCTGGTTTTGTCTAAATCTTTTCCTGGAAAACTAAATTACCAGAGATTCAAACCTCAGGTGATTTGATTTCTTTTAACGTTTTCTAACTTGTGTGATCATGCCATCCTAAACCACTTAGTTAGAGATCTTGGCTTCCTTCTTTTAATGTCCTTTCAAAACTTACAGTTCACTGTTATTCCCCCAATCAATTAAGTTTGTATGTAAATAGAGACAAATTGGCCAAATAGCGTTTAATACCCTTGCTCTTAAATATTTGTAGATACTCATTCTCTGAATATAAAACAAAGCCGTCCTGTCGTCTTTTGAAAATGTGGTATTGAAGAACCCACTCTGCAAATGGCAAAATCCTACTTAGAGTAACTACTCTGATGACAGTTAATGCGTTTCTAGAACTTCTATGGAACAGTTACAACCCATTACAGTCGAAATATTGGTTTATGAAAAATTAATAAAGCCGGTGGAAAATGGAATTCAGCATCTGCATTAGCTATTTACACCAAAAGAACCAGCCAGAATTAATTATGCCGTATGCTACATTCTAATGAGTTTTTCATTAAACTGTATACCATTACAGAAACTAAACAAGGATTATTCAAAGAATAATGCCAACGGGTGTTATTTTGTTGAGAGATTAAATTAGTTAATGGGTGATGCATTTAAATCTGACGCAAAGGTTAATCAATGCACACTCATCATTGTATTAAACACGGTATCGTTCGAAAACACGAGCACCCCAATATCACTGATATTTCCTCTGAAGAAAAAAACAAACCTATTTGTATGTTTCCAGTGTTTGTTTGAGGCACACGTGGTATTGTAAAGATTGAATCTCTCCATATTAGTTCTCTGTCATTTTGGGAAATAATTTTCACCCGCTGAAATATTCTTTTTTTTTTTTTTTTTTTTTTGAGACAGAGTCTCCCTCTCTTGCCTGGGCTAGAGTGCCGTGGTGTCAGCCTAGCTCACAGCAACCTCAAACTCCTGGGCTCAAGTGATCCTCCTACCTCAGCCTCCCGAGTAGCTGGGACTACAGACATGCGCCACCATGCCCGGCTAATTTTTTCTATATATTTTTAGTTGTCCAATCAATTTCTTTCTATTTTTAGTAGAGACGGGGTCTCGCTCTTGCTCAGGCTGGTTTCGAACTCCTGAGCTCAAACGATCCTCCTGCCTCGGCCTCCCAAAGAGCTAGCATTACAGGCATGAGCCACCGCGCCCGGCCTGAAATATTCTTTTTGCTTTCAGGCCGTAGCACGGGGGAGGTGGAGTGAGTGCGCACATTGTGGGAGGCACACTGAAACAACTTTATCTGATTACTCTTTGAGAGATTCAAAGGTGAAGTATGTTTCTCACTCTCACTGAAACAGAGCGGTCAAGATTTTAAACCTCATCTGAGAAGGCTTGGAAAGGCAGTTCAAGATGCATCTCTCCCTCCATTCCACAAATATACCCAGTCCCTCCTAAAATAGAGTCTGTGCTAGCACGTGAAATATAACAGACGTGACAATAACCACAGGGGGAAGCCTCTCTAGATGGCTTTTCAGGCTCTTATGGCATCTTAGAGGCTCTCATGCTAGAGAAGATGAGAAAAAGAGTGAAGGAGGCCTTCTGGGTTCTTTGCAGAAACTTGTAAACTTCACTGATTTCAGCTTAAGCACAAATTCTAATTTTTTTTTTTTTCCTCAGCAGAGATTGCAAACTAGAATGTCTTTAGGAGCAGGCTGTGAGAGAAATAAGTGAAAGGGGCAAGTTGGAAGGGACATGTCTCAAATACAGCAGGTAACAGAGCCTCTCACCATTGTCCAGAGAGGCTCTGCCAGGCAGAAACGCTGGCCAGGCCTGTGTGGCTCAACCCTGAGAAGATAGGCTTGTCTTAGCACATTAAACCTCCCACATTTAAATGTCTGTAATTAATTCCCGATCTTAAAATATTTGCCGGGAATTCTGTGTTTAGCATTATGTTAGTGGCCAAGCAAAACAATTCGATAGCTATCAATTTGTTACCCCTTTTCTTAAAAGAACAGGGGAACAAAAGAAGTCCTGAAAGTGTCGTAGTTTGAGATATGCAATAATAATTATGAATATTTCCGTTACTGTTACTGAGATCACATCTTGATTATCTACTATTTGCCAAACCCTTTCAGGTGGTAGTTGTAATAATCCTCACTATAATACTCGACAAAGAAGGTATTCTTGTCCCTATTTTAAGATGTAAGACATGAGGCTCAGAGATGTTCAATGTCTTCAGGTCATATATGGTGATAAAAAAACAAATAAAAAAAAAAGATGTTTAGTGATTTGCCCAAGGTCAACTAACTTACAGTCAGCAAGGCCAGAAAACAAAACTAAGTTTAAAAGTTTCCAAAGCTTTTGCTTTTTCAGCTACGCTATAGAACTTCAAGAGTTCACTATTCGTCCTCTGTGTTTCCTTCCTCTATGGTTTATTTCAATCTTGCAAATAGGGGATTTTTTTTTCTTTTTTTTCTTTTTTAATCTATAGAAGGTACATTCTGCCCAGAGGCTTTCTTGGTTGGATTTAAACCCTTTTGCAGATTTTTAAACATGATCAGGAGGTTCTAGCTAAAATCTTTAGCTTGGAAGAGTCAGGTGTTCCAGCCAGAAAAGGCAACTTCAGAATTCTTAGATGCGGCTTAGCCGAAATGGGAATAGTGGATGTTGATCATCCCCCGTGTCGGAGAATGTGTTTAATCAACTCGGGAGCAAGTATCACCCTTGATGAGCAGATGTAGCTTCCAGAGTGAGCTTTGGAGTCAGACAAAGCTGGCTCAAATTTCAGAGTTTTCTTATATTCGTTTTTTCTCTCGGTGTATTAATTTCTTTTTGGGTTTGTTAAGCAAAAAAAAAATTATATTGCATGGAGAGCATACCTGGTACAGTGCCTGAAACCCAGTGCCACTTTCATGGCACTCTCATTAGCATTCACTGTCCTTGAGGCTGCCTATGTAGACCCTAGCAGTTCACAGTTGTCACCGCGTAGTGTCCCCCAGAAGCTTACTAGAAATTCAAAATCTTAGGCCCAACCTCAGACCTAGTAGATAAGAATCTGCATTAAGAGTCTGCAGGTTACACAAAGAGTGCAATGCGCACCACCTGAGGGATGGACATACTTGAAACTTGGACTTGGGGTCGTGGGAGGGGGAGCAAGGGCAACATACGTAACCTAAACATCTGTACCCCCATAATATGCTGAAATATAAAAAAAAAAGTCTGCAGGTGACTCAGAGCATGGAGTTTTATAAACAAGGCCCCAGTATAGCCCTTATCTATATGTTGACATTCGTGACCTTGAAAGACAAACACATTAGGAGATAAAACTTATTTCCGTTGTCTTTGTTGTGGCTGAATTGCTAGACTCTACAAATACCCTATGGAATAGTTTTTCTGATTGTTTTGTTGTTTTGAACAACAATGAATTCAAAAGAAATTTTGAGCAGATAATTTTTAGAAACATATCTTCAAAAAATTTTGGTTGTTTTTAGCAAAACTGAAATAAAATTAATTTGGGGGTAAATATTGGTAAAATGAATTATAAACCCTCCAAATAAAATGAATTATTATACCCTCCAAAATATTCAGTGCCAGCTCCCTGGAGAAGGGCTAATGGTGCGCTAAAAGACAATTCCTGTTAGTATTGTTCCAAACGGTGAGGAGACGTTGGAACATTGGTCAGCAAACTTTGTCTGTAAAGAGCCAGATAGCAAAAATTTTAGCCCTTGCAAGCCATAAGGTCTCTGTTGCAACTCGTCAGCTCTGTCACTGTAGCAGAAAGGGAGCCATACGCAACACATAAATGAATGTGTTCCGATAAAACTTTATACAAGCAAAGTTGAGTTTCATATAATTTTCACTGGTCACCAAATGTTATTCTATTGATTTTTTTCCAACCATTTAAAAATGTAAAAACTATTCTTTGTTCACAGGCCATACAAAAATAGGCGATGAGCAGGATTTAGCCAAAAGGCTATAGTTTGCCAGCACCCGATGTAGATTATTTTAAAAACCATGGGTCCAGGAATCTAGTTGGCATGATTTACACTCAGCACCACAAGATCTATGTGACCTTAGGCAAGATCCTAAAGTTCTCTGTGTCTCAATACCCTTGTCTGTTACATGGGTGTAATAATGGTATATCTTATAGCATTGTTAGTAGTAGGTGACAATCCAAATTAAGGTCGTGAGCGTTGCCTAGCAGTTCTCAGGTCTTCAGTAAAACATTTTCAGAATTATTATGTTTATTATCATCTTGAGTTAATTAAATATTTTCTGTCAGAGCCACTATTAGCCTAAATTTTGGAGCCAGGAAAATAAGCAAAAAGTTCAAGTGAGTCATTAAAATTTTTACATAATAAATAATCAGGGAGAAAGTTGTACAGAAATTCTTTGTACTGTTCTTGCAACTTTTCAGTAAAGTCTGAAGTCATGTTAAAATAAAAAGTGAAAGGAGAAATAAAAAACAAGAAATGAGATGTTTCTTTTGGAATATCATGAAAACCAAAACTTACAAAAATAAACTAGAGTGAGGGATTACTTGCTCTATAGACTGATTTGCTTCGGGGCTCCTTTAATTATGGAAATCCCTTGGTACAATTAAAACACGATTTGATTTATAAGAACTAAACATACATACAACATTTTTTTTTTATAACATCTGTGCCTAAATGGAAATATCCCTGTACTTAAAACTCTACTGTAACATTTCAGAGAGGCTCATCTTTCTGGCTGGCATAAAAGCATTAGGGATTAACCACGAAAATATTCTTACATGGATTAGCTCAGTGCTAGTCTGATGTTCAAAAATGCGTAACTGCAAAAGAATTCTCAGCCCACTGGGGCTCCGGATACCTTCTGGATAGATTTATCAATTGGAAGCAGTAACCTCCACTGGCAGGGGTCTCATGGCGACCTCCCAGGCTTCTGAGTCCAACAGAAGTTTGAGGTTTGTGAGACAGTTCACAGGGGACCCTCATGCCTAATGCCTCTACCATCCTCAAGGCAGGGTTTGTTACGAGACAAGTGTATCTGTTTGCTAGTGCTGCCTTAACAAAGTGCTACAGACTAGGTGTCTTAAACAATAGAAATTTATTTCTCACAATTCTAGAGTCTAAAAGTCCTAGATCAGGGTATGAGCAGGGGTGGTTTCTTCTGAGTCCTCTCTCCTTGGCTTGGCCATCTTTTCTCTGCATCTTCACATGATCTTGCATCTGAGACTGTGTCCTCACCTCCTCCTCTTAGAAAGACACTAGTCATTGGATTAGGACCCACCTATAGGACCTCATTTAAATACCCTCTCTCCAAATAAAGTTACGTTCTGAGGTACTGGGGGTGTTAGGACTTCAACACATGGATTTCCAATTCAGCCCAGAACAGCAGGGCGGGAATGCGTGTCGTCTTCTGATGGGGGGACCAAGAGTGACCGCTCTAGGATTATGCAATTGGTGATGTTGTGTTCCGTCTTTACCAGTGTGTCTCTGGAGAATTCAAGAGAGTAGCTCGGGCTAGAAGTGAATTACTGTTTTTGTTTAGAATGCTGCAAAGACAAAATCCGTCAGCAAAAAAAAAATGGTAAAGACAACAAATAAATAGATTCTACCTCTCTGTCTGCAGAATTGCTTTTCTCCTAAATATGCGGAGACAGACTTAGGTCTGGGTTTCTCAAAGGGCACACCCATAGAACAGCAGGATGATCCGGTCGCTGATGAGAAATGTAAATTTCTGAACAGTGGAATCAGATTCTTTAGGGGTGGACCCCGGAAGGTTGACCATTGCACCTTCTCTCAAGGTGATTCCTAAACTCTCACAATGGTTTGGAGACTTCCAACTTAAGGAAGGGCAGAAATTCACAGCCTTGAGATTTGGGTAACTTAACTCTTCAGCATTTCTCAAAGCATAGGTGGGTCCCTTCATTGCCTGGGATTCTAAACTCCACTGCAGACCTGCCGAATCATAGATACCAGGGTAGTGGTCCAGAAGCCTACGTTGAACAAGGTCTCCAAGAAATTCTTCATATGCAGGTGATTTGGGGAAACCACAGGGGATTGAGAACCCCGGGTCACTGCCAGCCCGTTTCTTAAAGTACAGCTCCGATAAGACAGGAGTGTGTGGGTTTCTGTTTCAGCAAAGTGTCTATTTCTTACCAATTCATAGTTCTCTCAGTCATGACCGTCTTCCTACTTTTATTCTATTTTTTAAAAAAAGATTTAAAAACTATAATGCAGCAGGAAGGAGTCATTGATAAAGTGAGCAATGGGCTAGGAACCCAAATAGCTTGTTTTTCCTATAGCATTTGTCTCTGGTTAATAATAAGACTTTTAGAAAAAGCCATGGTTGTTCTGCTCCTCTTTTTTTGCACCCGTGAAGAAGGACAAGTACTATCAGACCTCTCTTATTAAGAAGCAACAGATGCAGTGTAAACATTCTTTGGCAAATATTGCATAAAACATTTTTTCTTTTCTATATAAAGTCAAAATGTTGTTTCTAGCATTGATTACTGTTACTGCTGATCTTTTTAAAGTTAGCACAGCAATCTATAGCAGAAGTATGGAGTAATTTTTTTTTTTGCGAAAGCCATAAAGGTTATAGCTAATAAAAATTATTCTAAAATAACTTCTCAATTTTATTTATCTCAGTGAGCCATGTAACTAATCATGAGGGGTTGATATTCAGAATCATTCCTTTATTCCTTTTCTTGGATATATTTGTTCCTGGGCATATTAATACTAAAAAAGACAGCATCTTATCCTTTTGAAAAGCACAGGGAGTTCAGCAAATGTGCCCCAGAGCCCAGCACAGTGCCAGGCACGTGGTAGATGCCAGTAAACACCGGCTGCATGAGTGATGGTATCAGAGCCCCATCTTTTCCCAGCTGAGAGCTAGAGAAAGGCCTCTTGCACTCACTCAGCCGCTGTCCTGTAGCGTTTTCCTCTCAGCCCTCTTCCCAGCTCCTTTCCTGGGTGGAGAAACAGCAGGAAAGCCAGACCCCAGCAGAGAGCTGTTTCCATGTGACTCAGGCCCAGCACACAGTAGAGGTGTGTGGGGGTACAGACAGCACATGCCACACACAGAACCTTCCCAAATAGGTGCCCCAGAATCTCCATTGAATTTTAGATCCTCAGTCAAGTTTCCCGTTGTTCTTTCTGTCTTTGTTTGTTTTCTGCATTTTCATAGAGATGAGAGCATCCTTCTCCAAATTTCCTAGTCCATTGTAATCTTGGGACTAATGAAACAAATCGGCCACTCCAAGTTGGCAGGCAGTTGGAATGTTCCTTTGCCTTTTTTTTTTTTTTCGAATCCAGAAATTATGCAGGAAAGAGCTTAGCTCTTCACCAGTGTGCCAGCTTAACCTGTACCCATCTGATACTAAAACAGAAGGGGCAGACATTGCAAAACAGCCTCTCTATTCCTCCTTCCCGTCCTCCATTCTAATTTTCTTTCTCCAAAGGGTGACTCAGCTGCCTATCGGAAACCCTCTCATTTCTCTCTCCTGTTGCTTCCTGCCTCTTAGCCTAGGATCCTGGAACCATGGGGATGGGAAGATCAGGAAGACATGATTCCCAACCTCTTGCAATCAGTCGCTTCAGTGGGGAAGACATTGATTAAGCAGATTATTACAACATAATCTAGAGAAGCAGAGGAAGGAAGCTGACTGGTCAGGTGGAGACAAATAGACCCCCAGTTCTGGGAGGAGGAAAAACCAGAGCCGAGTCTGGAAGGGAGTTGTCTAGGATGAGGGAAAAGGGCTTCCGGGAGAACAAACAGCCAGTGCAAAGGCATGGAGGTGTGAACCTGCACCATCGTTCGTTTGAGTCCAATTTCCTCAGGGTTGGGAGCAGAGTAGAAAAGTTAGACACTTCCTCCTTCCTGTCTGTGATAAGGGATGTCCCTTCTGGCTTCTCCCTGTGCCTTCAGGGGCCAGAAATGATCCCCTACACTGCGGGAAGTCTCTAGATGAGCCAGAAAGGGTTTTGCTGCCCCATCTAAGACACTGACCCAGGTTTCCTCTTTCCCAGCAAGAGGATTCCAGATCCTGCTTGAGAGTGGCCGTGTGGACATCTTGCCAGAATGTGGGATGTGGGTGATTGTTGCACTGTAAGCAAGTGAGTCTGTCAGGCTTTGGGAGAGGCTTTGATTATTTCGAGATCGAGGTCTGCCGCGTGGAGCCCGGTCTCTGCCAGTTGCTGATAGAGTCATCAGCAGTCCAGGAAATGGATCGCTAGGTCGCCCAGGTTTCATGTTAAAGTGGATGAGTCAACCTGAAAAGAACCAGGAAACGAGACAACAGAGTGACTATCTTAGAGGTAGCTTGTAAATATATGTGCACTTCAGGCATGCATCCTTCCAGCTGGAAACAGCAGGCTGGAGGAGGCACCCTCAAGAAGGGTTGGTTGGAAATTCAAGCGCTATTTTTAGCAAAGAAAATAGAAAGGGAGAGTTCTTTAAAGATGTATTATAATTCAATACTATTCATTAATCCCTCCAAGGACCAGGTATTTTGCCAGGTGCTGAGGATAAAAAGATGAGCATGATTTGGCTCTGCCTCAGGGAGCTTGTGTAGCTAAGAAGCCCAATATGTAAATAGAAAATTGTAATACAGCATGACAAAGGATATACCAGGGAGACATTTTTTTAAATGTATGATAAGAGCACACAAGAGAGAGTAATTAATTCAAACCTGGGGACTTGGGGGAAAGGAGGTCACTTTCAAACCGTACAGAAGGGAGACAGGGGAAGCCACTTTTTTTTTTAAGTCGAACCACATAAAATTGCCAGTATTCAACCCTATTTGACATAAAAATGTCCATTTCATATGATTTAACCTAACACTAAGAGCAGGAATGGTAGGGAGGTTTCACTCCCTTCACCTACTCTAACAAATGATAGTAATTGCCTAGTAGCTGTGTTGAGAATGATTCTGAGGATTCCAGGCCAATAAGAAAGGATCATATTGAAATTGATTAATAATGTCTATCCTGGCTAAGGGATGAGTAGAGACTGGTATCAATTGAACCTACTTGCCATCCTTAAATTTTAAGAAGTTTAATAAGCAAAGATACAGAAGTCTAAGAAGTGCAGGATGTCACCACGGTTGCAGATGATAGTTCATGGCAGTTCGAGGTGGGTGGTCTATGTGGGGGATTGGGGGAAGATAGAAGACCCAATTCAAGGGACTCATTGAAAAGCTATGTTGATGCTGTATTGGGGGGTGCTTTGACTGACCTTGCAAGTACTCTTCATACTGCTGTACTTATCCCATTATCTATTTGGCTGACTTTTTAGAAGAAACCCACATTACCTGTCCATGCCCCCAAAAAGCGTAGAGGTTATAGTGTTCTATGCTTTTGTTGAATTCAAAGCTTCCTTTTAAGAAAAGGTCACAAAGTATTAAGGGAACGTACAATAAGTATTTACAAATTAAATTGAAGGATGTTTTTAGGGAAAATAAAAACCAAGTCCTGTAAATGCATAGATTTTGTTTTACAAAGGTCAAAATGATTGCATAAAGAATTTTTTCTTTTTTGTTTTGCTATAAGAAAGCATCCAAATGAGTTACTTCAGTTTCTTAGGATCCACAGGACAAGAAAAATTAGGGAAGCTTCATTATGCCCTGCCAGAGTTTAGCTTTCTAGATGGAATCTGTGTTGTGTCCCAGTGGAATTCTATAAATTGCATTGAAGATATTGAAAATTGGCCCAAGGGTTTTAACTGAACAATACTGAAATGTCCTTCTGGATGTGTTTTTGCTACAGTTAGATATTTTTTTTCTTTGAAACTTAAGTACCCCAAGAAACTTCATATCTTATTTCAAACATGTTTTTTAACCAGGGGTGGGCAGGAGAGAACAGTTGAAGGGCTGTCTCAAAATCCACCTGCCGGGGTCCCACCCTAGAAGATGCTGACTTGGTAGTTCTCTGCATATTCTATAGGAATGTTAATTTCTCTCTAAGATTTCTAGGAATGAGCAGAAGCATGCAGATGACCTCTACAGAGTCACATGGGTACTTGGTGATAAAGAGTACTCATTGCAAGGGGTACTGCGTATCTTTTGTGGGGTAGCTTGCCTCCCATTGGTTGATTTTAGATTCCAGCCTCTGTCATCTGGGCTTTGGTTTGTTTGCTATTAATCTCCATTACTATGCCAGTTACCTGCTAAAACTGGAAATACCTACTCTGGAGAAATTAGACCATGTCAAGGCTCATCTTATATGTTGTGATAAACTGTTTTTAAGTGAAGAAGAAAAAGAACGATCAGTTTAGCAAATGTGATTCTGACGGAGGCCCATCTAGACTCTTAATGTGTTTACTACCAAGAGAAGGACCGTTAATTTCACCCTAAGTCCGGGGATATTTTAGGGTAGGGGTGGCTCTTCTCCAGCTATGAGCTTGGGATACTAGAGCAAATGTGAGAAGGACCAGGGACTGTTCCTTCAGGTAGAACATCTGTCCGTGAGTGACTTTGTCTTGTAGAAGAGTAGAGTTGTCAGACCTGGTGATAGGGGAACGGTGAGATGGGTTAGGAATTTTAATAGAATCTTTGTTTTACCTGCAAATAAAGTACTAATCCAGAAAAGCACAGGGAACAGAGGGTGGAAGAGGAATTTGGGGAAGGCTTCTCAGACCTCCTCGCGTGATCCGTCTGTTTGGCTCGGTACCTGAGGGTGGAGTGCAGGTCGGGAGAGGACACCTGTAGAGTCGTGTCACCGTGTAGTCCCTCGATTTGCTGGAACCCCACTCACTTTTCAAATTTTAGTCACACTTTAGTCGATCTTGCGGAGGATACAAAAGGACAGTGGAATTATGCCCTAGGGCAAATCTGCAAGGATGTAGGAAAGTTTGCTGGTCCCGTTCCTGGGGTGCACTTGCAAGGCAGGCTTCGTTCCATGGGCGACTGCTTTCCAGTCGTGGCGATGGCAGGGAAATGACCTTTCCCAGCCAGGGAAGTGACCAGAAACTGCAGGGAGGCATTTCCAGCACTAGTAATAGGCTTAAAACTCCTCCAAAGTCTCTCTAGCCCTTGAGTTTGAGTGTTGTGGCAGCAGGAGGGTAGAATCGATACCCTGAGGGTTCCTGATCCTCGTCATCCCTGGAGTGGATGGTGATTCAAACATGTCACGGATTGAGGAGGGATCTCAGGACTCCACCGTTACTTGCCACTGTAAAATTCCACATTGCAAGGATGAGCCCAGTGCCCTCCGCTTTAGATCCGGAGAAGTCATCACTGCCAGGCAGTCACAGTCTGCAGGGCTAGTTAAGCAGCCTCTGCAGTTGGAAGGCAGAGAGCTTTCGGGAAGAAACCAGAAGCGCAGAAGCCAAAGGCTGTTGAACCCAGCGTGGGTCCGGGGTGGGTCCCAGGGATGGCGAAAGTTGCATTTATCTCTCCCCTGCCTTCTGTTCTTCCTCTGAAGAACTAATTTGGAAAGACTAAAGTACAGGGGAGGAAACATTTTCTCTTAACCTGTCAGTGCATATGCTCTCCATGGAGTGGTTATTACGTGCCAGCCCCTGCCTTGGGGGCATCTCCAGCCGTACAATTCACAACCCTTTTTGGAGGTAGGTATATTTACCCCTGTTTTCCAGATGACAATGCTGAGGCACAGAGAGGTACAGCGACTTCCCAAGATCACACAGCAAAGTGATGTTGAGTCAGGCATACCATCTAGTTCTCTCTGACGTTCCCCAAGTTCCCTTTTCAGTGTGCCATACTGCTTCCGTTCCTGATCTGAATCCGGGCCCTGGGGCAGCCAGCCTCCGCTACTCAACCCCACGTGAAAGTCATGACATGTGCTTGGTGGGCCGGGGGGTGGGCTTCCCCCGATTCCCTCGGCTAAGGCAGGGGGCTCCCTCGGGTGTCCCCGTCGTGCGCTCGGGGATGTGGCTGTGTTTTCATTTCTCTGCCTTTCTCGTTCGCGTGATCGCTCAGGTGTAGTGTGCCTGTTCCCAAACCAGATACCGTCTCTCTCTCTCTTTCGTAGGCACGGTCCTGTTGTGCCAGGCAAACCAGGAGGGATCCTCCATGTACAGTGCCCCCAGCTCACTTGTATATACTTCCGCAAGTAAGCCCACTGTCGTGGCTCTTTTTGTTTTGTGACATAAACCTGAGTCCAGTCACCTTCCCTGCCATGTAAGTTCTCTTCCCTCCCTCCGCCCCACCCTCGCTTGTGGCCCTCTACGAGGTGGAGCTGACTTCCATAAGCATGTCTCTGTTTCCCTGTTGCCTCAGCATCTGAAACCCTCTGCTCATGACCATTCACGTCCGAATCCTCCCTTCCCAGATGTCCTAGCCATTCCTCGTTAGACCTGTCAGGATTGTGGGCGTGGGGTTGACGGAAGGGTGGAGGGAGGGTGGGAAGCTACAGCTATAGCCTTTTATCATAGCTTTGCAAATTAATATAAACATAATGTAAATAATCCATGCAGGCCATCCAAAAGGCAACCCTAGCCTAGCCAAAGATGCTTGATGGCTAGTCTTGGGCACAATTGTCTCGCTATTGAAAATATAAGTAGCCTGCAGCTAGTGACTTGTTTGCAAAGCTGTTCTGTCTTTTGCTGTATGATTTCAATGAGGAGGAGGAGAGAGAAGAATGGGCTTCTCCCCCGTTTAACTGTAATAAAACATGTCTTTTAAGAAGTGGGGGCACATTGACATATGTAAGTACAGCTGTCATTTGCTGGAGGAAGGAGACCAAAATTCAATTTGGAAAGTAGATCACAGTGTTGATATGGAAGAACCAAAGTTTCCTCTGCCTCGGATGGATGCTCCAGGGTGGAGAGTGCCCCGTCCCTGTCCTAGCTCCCAGAGCAGGTGGAAGAGTTAAAGCTCCAGCTGATTCCGCCAGGTTGTCCCAGATGGTTTGCCCCTCCTCAAAGAGTCTCCCAGCCACAGCCAAGACTTCGTCACCTGTTTTATACAAGTGTAAGTCCTGTGAAATTCCCAGAACTGCCAAGTGAGTCCTCTGTAGGGTCAGTGCCCAGAAGTGAGTCTGGGGGCCCTGCAGGGAAGTGTGGGTGTTTTGGGGGCCGGCAGGAGAAGGGAGCTGGGAGGGAAGCAGAGGTATCAGGCTCACGGCTGTCAAGAGGCTGAGAGACAGAGGAGAATCCTCATCACCAGGACAAAATCCAGCTTCTCAACTCGCTGAGCATGAGGCTGAGTGAGACGCACCAAACTCCTCCCGGTGGGGCAAGGGTTACCAGCAGGCAAATATGGAATGAGATGACAAACCTGAGGCTTCTGACCTTCAGGAGGCTGGGACAGCCAGTTATTTCCCCCAACCAGAGTATAATCATCAAGGACAGTTCTGGCGTTAATTAAATGCAAGGTACATTTCTGTGCCCCCAAGAAGCCAGAATCTAACCATACTGGCAAGAAGTAGTTCTTTCTGAATTTATGAAAATTGTCCCATTGGGGCCAATGTACATGTGCGCACACGTATCTCCTAAAAGTATTAATGCCACTACACATTTTCACATGTGCAGCCTTGTTTATTCCTCTTGAAACCCGCACCAGGTAGGTACTGTGACGTTTGCTTTGCAGTTGAGGAAGTAGATGCTACCGAGAAGTGGATTAATTTACCCAGGATCACACAGCCAGGATGTGGTAGATTTGTTTTTTGAACCTGGGGAAATTATTCAACCTTCAGCTGCTTTTCTGGGTCCTTTCGACTCTAACTCCCATCATTGTTTCCTTTACCTGCCCTCACTTCTCCTCTATAAATGTCATTTTCTGAAGGAGAGTTGATGTACCATAGGGTTGAGTCCTAGAGTATTATTTTATTTTTTTCTCTAACATTATTGTCCTATGGAACTGTCCAGGATGAAACCTTCTTTATCTGCTCTGTCCAGTGCAGTGCCGATGGGATGGAGGCACTGCTTTGATTTTATTTTAATTGATGTTACCTTAATTAGCCACATGAGTCTAATGGTTACCATGTTGGACAGTATGGCTCTATGTGATCATATGACCTATTTATATTTCAGCTTTCTTTACAGAAGTGAATATATTAACTCCAAAAAAGGGCTAGTTTAAATTGGTACAGCTATTATGAAGTGATTTGGGGAAAGCATGTGTCTTATGTATCAAATATGGAAATATTTCACAAACTCTGCACGATAAAATAGCCAAAGTAAACAGAGAAAATGAAACCATCTAAAGCAGGGGTTCTCGCCAAACCCATCCCAGGGCTCGTTTTATGAGGCTTGTGAATTAAGAATGGTTTTTAGATTTTCCACGGATTGTGAATACAAAACGAACAAAACAAAAACAAAGAAGAATATGTGCTAGAGACATACATAGGTGGCCCACAAGGCCTAGAATATTAATAATCTGGCTCTTTTCAGAAAAAGTGTGCCCGTCTCTGATTTAAAGGGTCAACTTTATTATTAAAAATATAAAGTGGCAATATCACTCCAACTGTATATAATTATACTGTTTTCTAGGTTTAAAGTGAAAATTTATAACAATTATGGAAACCATAGAATGTGTCCAACATCCTTGACTTTTAAATTATATCGTCAGTCAGTATTACCTACACATTAGTCACTCTACTGTTTCCATTTATGATCATGCCATATGCTCTTTATGAAAATATGTTAATGACCCCACAATACTCTGCTGTTTAATTATGTTATATTTAAATCTGCCCCTTCCATTGTTGAAAACATAGGTTCATTGCAGTATTAAACAAAATAAACATCCTTTGATATAGCAGTTTTAAAGAAAAGAACAATTAATAGCTAATCCTGCTATTCCATAGAAAGGCAAAACAAAAACTAGGTTTTTTTTACAATAAGAATCTTTACTTGTCGCTCTCTTAAACAAGGGTATTCAGAGTGGCAAGCTCAATTAATTAGTATTTTGTAGCAGTGACCAACTCGGGGACCTCTCCTTCTCCAGTTGGGTAGCCAGGGGGGCCTCTCAGGCTGTGCGGTGGGACCGAGCATAAGGTTATCTGCACATCCTAAGATGCATTGCAGAGGTTTCCTTGCTGCTTTATGGCTTTTAGGTCCGGGCTGTTTGCAGTTATCTGGCTTCTTTGCCACATACACTTAGGTTTTTCTCTTCTAGATTGAGATGCATATTCTAGTATGAAGCTATATCCCACCCATTTCCTTAGTCAATTCAGCCAGTATATATAAAGGGTGTGTCTGTCTGTCTGTCTGTCTGTCTGTCTCTCTCTCTCTCTCTCTCACACACACACACACACACACACACACACACGAGATACATTCATGGTCATGCAGTATCTCTCTCCTCCCTCCAGGTCTGATTTGCACACGGCTAAGAGCTACATATGTTGTCTTCGAGATCTGATGGGCACAGCCTCTTTTTCTCTAAGAATTCAACAATCCTCCTTAAAGCTGAGGCTTCCTTACTTCTCAGCAATCTTTCAGGACATGCCTGTTTTTTAACTTGAACATGCATGTGTGTACCATTTTTATTTAACAGTTGTGCTCCCGAAGAAAGGTGTATGTAAGTATACTGGATCCTAGACGTCTACTGACTTCCAAGATCACTTCAGAGTTTTGTTTTTGTTTTTGGTTTTGTTTTTTTTTTCTTCATGGATTTTTAACTGGCTTTGGATGTTTTAGGCTTACATTGTCCCTCTTCCTAACCAAATAGCTAATCATCTGTAAATAACACCCTTAAATGCAGTAGGGGAGATGGTTTTTAAAGGAACCCTGCTGAATTAGTCTGTAATGAAAATACTTCCTATTGAAGTTATCTGCTTTTTAAGATGCATTTTTGCATAATTTTTCCTAACTGAATCATCCTAATAATATGACCCAGGACATACAAAAGCACTAAGAGAAACATGTTCACTCATGACTTCAGGTGACTACAACCGAATCCT
The DNA here is from genome assembly GCA_963575035.1 of Avahi laniger. Lineage (NCBI taxonomy): Eukaryota > Metazoa > Chordata > Mammalia > Primates > Indriidae > Avahi > Avahi laniger. The sequence goes on along the minus strand of CAUYSK010113069.1, from coordinate 64,450 downwards.
ATAAATTCTCCTATCTGACCCCAACTAGCCCAGTTTTTTCTTTCCTCAGCCCCAAGCTTTATGCTGATTTAAAACCTAGTTCAACTTGAGTCACAGGACATCATGCATCCTCTTCCATGTTCTAATAACCCACTCTCCTCCAGAATGCAAAATGGGCCTACTTTGTATCAAACTTTAAATGAAGTCAGAGCAAAACTCCAGGGAATCAGGCAAGACCACCTATTATAGTATCAAATGCAAAACATTTGTTATTGATATTTTTGAACAGGCTTTGAGTAGCAAGCAATACAAATGCTTAGGGGAGAGCGTTAGTGAAGCTGGCGCAGGGCTGGTGGCATCTTCCTGCCCAGGCCGTTCTGAGGGCCAGGGGTCTGTGAGCTCCTCTTGTGCACAGTAAGGGCACTAGCTGCATAATTGCCACGGCTGTTTGCATACAGCAAGTGCTTAACATCAAACTCAGCCCCAGGCAGAAATAGGATGGTAAAGAACATAGCACATCTCTTCCAAATGAAAACACGACTTCCATTCTTCTTCGCTGAAATATCAAGAGGTAAATCACCAGTTGCATGGACGGGAAAGCCCACTTCTGATTTAGATTAGCAAAGCGTGCTGTCCCTGATCCCTATTTACATATGAAGTAGCTGTTTCCAGAAGCAGGTAGATATTATCGTCCTTATTTTGTTTTCTTCACAATTTTATGAATAGATTTTACAAAATCTACTAGATTTTACAAAAGTAGCAGGTGTTCATTGCAATCAGTGAAGCACGCACACACACATACACACACACACACACACACACATACACAAACACACAATTGGAATAATGTATAATGTCCCCATTTTATCCAGTAACACACACCCTGAAAGTCACCTGTGTGGACTCCCAGTAAGCACCTTCTCACGTTCTCTCTATTGTAATTCAAAGGACACACACGTACTGGGTGGGGATGTTAGTCATTTGACCTTATACAGAGGAGAGTACACACATACGTGTGTACATGCTCATTACACATATTAATCTTATGTGGTTTCACCTAATGATATTGCGACCATCTCCCTTTAAGCCTTTGTGATATTTTCGTGCTAACAGTTTATCCAACATTCTCCATCCATGGTCATTCAAGTTACTTCTTTTATATCCCCTCCACAAAGGCTGTAGTAAAAACGTTTGTGTACGCCCTTACACACCAGCGCTTCACATTCTACACCTACATTCCCAAAGACGGGACTGAGAGTTTCGTCCTAACATTCTTTCCAGCACTGACATGTTTTGCTCTCTTTAAGTTTTCAAATCGGATAGGTGAAAAATAACATTTCAGTTTGAGTGTGCATTTGCCTTTCTCCTAGTAACGAACCTCTCTTTCCCATATTTAACTGTCATTTAGACTTTACCTTTTGTGAATTTCCAATATACATCTTTCCATTTTCTCGTCTGAGTTTTTCTCATTTTATTGTTAATTCCCCTATGAGAGATACTTGTTCATTGGGGAGAATAACCTGTAAATAACATAGACGTTGCAAACGTATTTCCTATTTTGGCCATTTGACTTGTCTCACATGTCACTGTCCATGTTTAATTCTGTAGGCAAATGTATCTGTCTTTTCATTTGCTATCAGCCTTAGATAGCATTTTCGATCACAAAATCTGAAGTGAGCACATTTTGCTCAGCACCGTATTGGCTCAGGCTGCCGAAACAAAATACCGTAGGCTGAGAGGCTTCACCACAGACGTTTATTTGCTCACTTTGTGGAGGCTGGAAGACGGAGACCGGGGGGCCAGCACGGTTGCACTCTGGGGAGGGCTCTCCTCCCGGCTTGCAGGGGGCCGCCGCCTCCCTGCGTTTTCACATGACAGCGCATGCGCACGCTTTTGTTGGTGTCTGTAAGGGCGCTGTTCCCATCGTGAGTGCCTCGCCCTGGAGACCTCATTGAAACCTAATTGCCTCCCAAAAGCCCCACCTCCAAATACCGCCAGAGCGAGGCTTAGGGCTTCCTTCTACGCACGAATTTGTATGGAGGAGACACGGTTCAGTTCACAGCAAACCCCTTGATCCAAGGGTGCCAGTTTTATTTGTCGAGGGCTAGAAAAGCATTTTTTGGTAGAAATTTCTGTATGGTTCCATATGCTTATCAATGCAAATGAGTGTATTTCTGCAGTTACCTGGAAGCCACAGCTGAATATTAGGTCCATACAAGGACAAATCCTAAAGTTAAAGAAAGATGAATGCTATTTTTCCCTGAGATGGTCACCCCAACTCGCCTCAAAAAAAAAAAATGCAAAACCATTTCTTCATTTATTCACTTCTAATGAAACTCAAGGGCAAGTGGTAGTGGCATAGTTTTAATTGATATATTAATTGCAGATTTTATGGAAGTAATTGTGTGGAATTCATAAAACAATGATTTAAGTGGCAGAAACATACATAAATCAGGCCTGCACTATTCTACTTTTAGGTAATTGATAGAACTTCCATTGCTTTCTGTAATTAAAGTAAGGGCCTAAATTAATTTACGGCTTCCTCTTTCTTCTGCACAACGTAGAAAGTGTCCGTGGACTGAGCTCAGTTGATAGAAAGTGCGTGTGCAGGTAACTAGTGACACGCTGGTATAAAGAATTGTGTCTTCTTTCTCCCTCCCTTGCTGATAGCTCAGAGCTTCTTGGTTGTCCCCAAGATGCTTCTGTCCTCATCTTTCCTGGAGAGATTTTTTAAAATAAAAATAACTAGTGCTAGGATAGTGTCAACCAGTGAGGTGCTCACTTCAGACAAAATTTAAAGCGTTGCCAAAAAATTCAGTAATCCAGACAAATGACATTGTAATGCAATATGTTTTCAAAATCACAATGAATGGGAAAAGCTCCATGATGAACAGAACATTGAAATTTCCTGAAAGGACAGGATGGCTATTGTTAATTTTTCCTTTTGGAGCCGTAAGATTCAGTGTGGCTTACTGCATCCTTCTTTGTTTATATTTTGAAAGTCTGCTCATCATGGATTTAAAAAAAAATTTGGCATTTTAAAAAATGTTGCATTCAAACATGATTTATCTTGATTACTGAGGCTTTTTTTTTTTTTAATGTGTTCCCTCCTCCCGCACACACACTCAAGTTCTGCAACCAAGATGAATGCCGGATTGTCATCACCCTCGTTCCGGCCCTGGCATGATGATGACAATGACAATGAAAACCAAGCCATGGATGGTGAGCACTCACTATGTGGTAGGCCTTCTGCTAAGCCCTTCTCATGAGCTTTTGCACTTAGTCCTCACAAGAAACTATGAAATAGGAATGATGACGATGCCACCTTGTCTCATGAGGAAATTTAGGCTTAGAGGCATTAAGGAGCTTGTCAGAGATCACCCAGTTAGGTCGACTTTGAACCAAGCCTGTGTGAACCCCAGTCCTTTTAACTACTCTCTCAACTTGCACCCCTGTATCTAGATCATATTTATGCTTTTATCTTACTTTAATATGTGCCAGGAGAAGGGTATCCTTTTCATGTAACTACTGAGTTTTTGGTGTCTCCCATCCCCACCCCCACCCCTTGCTGAAGTTTTGCAGTGCTGGGCTGCAAGGAATGGCTGAGCATGAAGTGATCATGCAAAACCTTGAGCAGTGCTCAGCATCTCTATTTGCACCAAGATTGTTCTTTCTCCTCCCCATCCCATGATTTCTGGAGAGGCAATTTTTTCCCTATCGGATATGTCTGGCCAGGGCTTAGCAAAAATTGTTCTTTAAAAGGCCAGATAGTATATGTAGCTTTACAGGCTATCTGGTCTCTGTTGCAACTGCTTAACTCTGTTGTTGTGGCTTCAAAATAGCCATAGACTACTATACATGTAGCCATAGACTATAATAACTACATACAAATGAGTAGGTGTGGCTGTGTTCCAATAAAACTTTATTTACAAAAACAGTCTGCAGGCTAGATTTGGCCCAAGGGCCGTAATTTACTGACCTCTTTGTCAGGCTGTCATTCTCATTCGAAAGAGCAGAGTATGGCAGCTGGTCTCTTGGGCATGAAAATAAAAAGGAAACTTCTTCTAAACATGCACTCTCATGTAACATTTGCATTTTGTACCATTTTATCACATTTTAAGACAAATAATGTAAGTAGGTACATAAAAATACCCTCCTCCTGCTGCATGTTAAAGTAAGATGTATATTTAAGTTTGATCTGGATACAGTGATGGATTGTTCATTTTGCTCTCACCATAGACAACAAAGGAACAAATATGGATTTGGAGGTTTCATTCCAGTGCTATTGGTTTTCTCTCACACCTGCCCCGATTTCCCTGGGCAAAATGTTGAGACTTCATTAATGCACCCAGGGACCCTCACCCACTGCCTGGGCTGTTTCTGTTTCCTCCCCCACCCTCCCAACGATGCTGGCTCTAAAAGACCCTCTGGACTAGACCCTTCCAATCAGGGATTTGGACATTGCCTCCCTTTTCCTATGTCTGTGGCTCAGGATTATGGTGGCAACATGTCCCCATTGTCATTTTGTTTGAAACAATTCCTTCTAGTCTTTACTCATTTTATCAGCCCTTTGATTGGGGAGGGGTTGAAAATTCATTATTTCTTTCAACCAATCTTTATGGAATTTTTTCCATATGCCAGGTGCCATTCTATTCACTGCAAATACACTGTGAAGAAGACATTCCCAAGTTGGTCTCTATTGTACCTACGTTCTCAGAGTTGGGAGACACTTAACAGACATATAATGCTAAAGTTTCAGAGTTGCAAACGCATCACTCCTAGGGATATTTGGGCGGTGTTACCCAACAGGAGACTCATGCCCTGTGAACTCTGCCATGGGGGTGCTTCTCAGCAGGTGAATTAAATTTCACTGCTTCTACCATCATTGGGCAGCGTAGACGGACTCACTTGGCTACTGAGTTCCTATTTCCTGCACTGAACCCACGGATTGAGAGATTTCTGAGACACCTGCCATGTGCCATGCTCTGCCTGTCGCCTCAGTCACAGCACACGTCTGATTTAATGAACAGTGGTCGTGCACGACTGGGGACAGTTGTCCAGCTACCACCCCACCGATGGTGAACTCCAAGAACTATTCTTTATCCATCACTGAGGCACCATCTCTTGCCTTGGTCCATCTGCCTAGCTTTCCCCATGGCCCAGCACATCTCTGATTTATTAACAAAAGAAATTTTAAGAGGTTTTTACTAACTCTAGGTTAAATCCATTATTCTACCTGGATACCAGTTCTCAGAACAGGTGCATTTGTATTTTCAATCCCCTCCCATCACCACTGACTACGGGTCTTCTACTGATGTCTGTGGTGACTTTGGCTGAGTCATAACCATAGCCCATTTTGTTGTTGTTTTTCTTTGACCTTTTTTACCAATTTCGGGAAATTTTTTTTCAAAAAAAAAACCCAAACACTGGTCAAGGTTCCCCAGTTGTTCACAGGAAGCAACTGCAAAGAGGAAGCCACATTTCAAACGCCTGCTGTCTCACTAACTCTCAGTGCTTTGGTTATTAATCTCAATGCAGAATAGCGCTTTCGTCTTGTTCAGATGGGGTCTCGCTTCTGCAAAAGGCTGCCAATTGCAAAAACGACCATCCCGTGGTGTGCCCCCAAACATCTTATTTGTCTTGATATTTCTTTCACAGAAATACATATGACAGATAAGGAGTCACTGGAGGATGCGTTTGCTTTGTGTCAGACAGATATTAAAACAATAAACCATGTTGCCCTGGGATTCTGGTGCATACACAGCCAGAGAACAAGGCCGAGATGAGATGTTTCTTAAAGGCAGCGAGGCAGTTGTTCTGGGGGAATTCCCTGGAAACCCCAAGTCCTGTGATAGCATTGACAGAATGTATTTTTTAATGCTCACGTTTTCTTAAGAGGATCAACTGGCTGGTGCGGCTCTCACATTTAACCCCTTGACAATACCCACCCTGCTCTGGCCTCAGCAGAGGCGAGAGAGAAAGCCTTCTGTTGTTTAAGAAGCTTATTCTGAGAGTTTATTTTTTAAAGAACTCATCTGCCATTGACTTGTTTCCTCAGGCTAACGTGAATTTAAAATAGGATGGTGGGGGAGAAACCTGTTCTGTGTTTAGAGCTCTGAACAGGAAAGTTGCAGGGGCCAAAGAGAAGATCCTGCTTGCTTCCCGGGAAATAAAGGAGGGCGGCTGGATGCAACGGAACAGGTGCACATTCCTAGGGGACCCAGCTCTGTAAATTGAGCCAAGGCCTCTCCGGGTCTGCAGAGCTGGGAGTGAGCAGCTTAGGAGAGGAGAAGCGGCATCCGATGACACTCATATAATTCAAATGCTGGAGCAGGGATTCTTGGTGCTTTTTGGATAAAAATGCCTCCAAGCACAGAGGTGGCCACTCCTCCCCTCACCTTATTTCTCTTCGGAAACAAATCTCCCACTCAGTACAAAGATGCATGAAAGGAAGTTGAGCTTGCCTCCGTTGGAAGGAGAAAGAACCTGACATAGTTCATTTAAACCCAGTCATTTAAACACTAGCTTCCCGAAGAATGCCAAAAGCACCATTTTCTTAAATCATGCATTCATTTATATAAAAGAACTGTCATGCCAAAAGCTATTTATTGCTACCAAAGAACTTGGGAGCAGCATTAAGAAAATGCAGTTTCGAGACCAAATAACACACCGTGTCTTTCAGATCCATCTCCTTGCGTTTTTGTGCAAGCAACGCAGGCTCTTGACGCCTAATTGCTTTTCGTGTAAAAGCAAACAGGCAAATATAGGAGAACCCTCTCTGTAGGCACAACATTCCGTGGGTATATATCATCCCCATCCTTAGCATTTGCTACAGAGCTCTCAGAAACATTTCCTCAAGATCATTTTTTTCTGGAAAATCCTGATCCCTGCTATTGGTTTTTACAAAGGTCTCCTTAAGCTACAATGTGATTTAGTGGGGAAAAAAAAAAGCTGGATTCGGGCAGAGCTGGGAGTAAATCATCATGATACTCTAGTGCTTTGACTGTGGCCAAGTCTCTGCGATGTGAATAGTCACGAACGCCCCCTACTCCCGAGCATGAAAGGAGCGAGTTTCTGCAGAGTCTGTCAGGCTTCCTGAGGCATGATGACTTCTCAAATGGCCACTTTTTCCTTTTCTTCCTGAAAAGCCATCTTGTCCAGGGTTTTCGAAGGTTCACCAAAGAAGCTGGTTGGGAAGGTTTATATTAGTGTCTAGTGGCTAGACCACTGAACGATGCTCTTTCAGTCTGTTCTATATCGGGTTCTGGCTTGTCCCCCAGGTTGGCTTTGGGTGTTAATAAAAGGATCCACACTCTGTTTTTTAAGTCTGAAAGCCAATGCCCAAAAGCTGGTGGCCTCAACACTGACAGACCAGATGGCCTGAACTGAAACGCACAGTGCGTGTGCATCGGGTACCCATCCCGTGCGCCAGCGTCAGCCCCCTCCGAGGACCGCAGGTTCGGGAGCTGCAGCAGCCCTAGAGAACCATGGGAAATCCATCCCAGCATAAGGAAGCTAATTTATCTCACTTGCCCTGCTTCCTACCTGGAGAGGCAATTCACCAAGCTTGCTGTTTCAGCCAGCTGTTAGATAGATCGTGAATGATTTAACAGTTGAAACTTTACTGTGTATGTGCACTCGATAAAGTAATTATTTATATAAATTATTTGGGTTTTTCCCCCCATGGCTTCCTGTGGGGGGGGGAGGAGGAGAGAGGAACTAAATTGACGCCAGCACGGGTTTTGTTAAACTAATAGAGTGTGGTGAATTGCTTCGTCCAAATTAAGATAGACCTCGCATTGCAGGGCTTTGTCTGCAACACTCCTTCAAAGGACAGAAAGCACCTTTGCAAATGCCTTCTGTGGTCCTGCCGAGTTAAACACTACAAGATTAAGATTCGTTCTCGTTTTGCTGAATGAAACGTTACAAAAATCCTGCCTGGGTTGCAGGGGGAATAGTCAATACCTGAGAGTAGACAGATCCCAGATACCGCTTCTGCAGAGTAAAAGCACATCACCGTGCACTCAGCAGCCATGATATGCGCCACACGTCTGTCGAATTAATCTGACCGTTTGTAACCTGGGAGGAAAGAGACAACAGCTAACTTCGGGAGGTGAACAGGAGCAGCGTGGCAATTAGTTAAAACCAAGGCTGCTGTCTTCACTCAAAGACCTCAAATGATCAAAAATACTCATGTGCATGAGTAGTGTGCTGGCTCCTGTTGTTACTTTATAAATGTGTTTTTAAGTAAGGGAACCTTTATGCTTTGGGAACATGATACGCAATGCTCAGAGTAAATCCCTGTGTGTTCATTACACTGAATTTTTTTTCCCCCCTAGATGATTCATTTATTTAAAAAAAAAGGCTTGTTTCAAACCAAGTTGTGAACGAAGTGATATTTGATAACAACATTAACAAATTGATTATGTACAGAAAAAAATGCAATCCCCCAAAGTGTAATGGAAGTTTCTTATGCAAATCTTCCAGAACTTTGAAATGAGTTTCTCATTCCAATCTTCCAAATTCAAATTTCTAGTTGAATTTCGTCATAAGGAGCTTGTTATTTTTTACAGTAGTCAGGTTTGTGGGTACAACTGTGGCCTCCACTAACACCACACTAGTGTAGCCCTGCTCACTATTGCTGTAGAATTCGTATTCCCCACATTTTGCATTGAATACGACCCCCCTGGCTCACATCCAGATGTGAAGATCAGCCCCAGTGGGGACGGGAAACAGCTGGCCTTTGGATTCTTATCAGGAACATAAATCAGTGCTGATCCCTTCGGCCCCCATCCAATTAGCAGAAAAGGAGCAAAGCCTTTCCAGGTGTCTGGAAAGCTCAGAACATAAATATATAACAGAAGAAATGGCACATGTGTGGGCGCACACACACAGTGTCTCCTCCTAGCTCCCAACAAGGAGAATATTGAGATCTCTGGGAGACTTGTCAACAGATTGCCCTGCAAATTATCCCAGTCCGTGATGAATTGGAGCTGGAGCTCTCAGGTATGGGATAGCTATAGGGAGGTGATGTAGCAGCTTGTACAAGCAACAGTAGTGACTCCAATTTAAGAGACTCGAAGGTGCAGAGAGAGAGCAGAAGTAGCTTTTTCTCAAAGCTGACTGGGGCTACCTCTGTGTGGGGTCTTAGTATCGTAGGCTCTAGCGTCAGGCTCCCTGGATTCAGATCATGGGGCGAGTATCTGAGCTGCTCTGCATACCTCCCTCTCTGCCCCAGGAAAATGAACATGGCAGTAATCATGGTCCACATGGCTTTGTGAGGAGTGAGTGGGTTAATCTGTGGGTCTGGTAATTAGCATGTGTTTGTAAATGTGAGCTGTTATCATCTCACAGTTGAATCTCCTCCATCTGATAATAGGGTTTCAGAGGTTGGGCTTTCGCCAACTGTAATTGCATCTTTGCTTGGATTACTCCAGTTATCACTGCCTGGATTTTTGGATAAATGAGGTCCAGGATCCCCCATCACGAACTCCATCACTCATTAGAGTTTCTGTTAGAATATTGCATCCTTCCTAGGCAGCCTCTTAGCAACTCTTACCAGTCTAAGAACCATCACCCATTTTCTTCTGTAACTGAACTACTGTTAGTTCAGTGAGTTACTACAGTTAGTTTATTCTGGGTTCTTCTCACCATGTGATCAGTACACATTTCAATGAGTACCTTGTTCCAGGTCATGTGCTAGGTGCTGGAGACACAGTAGTGACCAAAATGTGGTCCTCAAGACATCCCAATAGAGAGATGTGTGATGAAGTTGAAATCAAAGATGATAAGAAGCTGATAAGCGAAGGAAAAATGAACCAACCTGGTAATGTAATGGCCACAGGCGTGGGAGTCAGGAGACGTGAGCCCAGATGGAGAGGCAATCCCTTACAGGAAGTGATGTTGGCACCAAGATCTAAATTTGGGAATCAAGTTAACCCTTGGAGACTGCACAAAGGAGAGAGGACCTGCAGAAGCTACTGAGACACAGCCAAGTGACAGGAGAGAAAAATGGGACATGTTGACCTCTGATAGTCTTATGTGCAAAGTCTAGCCAAAGTAGAGATTTAGATCAATAAATTTGGTTTGGACAAATCAGGCCAGGACAACGTCACCATCTTTTTCTCGTCAAAAACGTGCATTTCTCTTCAAGTTCACATTCTTGGCAATTTCCTTCAACACATCCTAATCAGACCTATAACAGCCTAGAAACTTCTGGCTAATTTGGATTTGACTAAAACTTTTGTACCATGACGTTATGTAAAGAGATTCAATTATGGTGCGCAGTGTTTTGTGAGTAACTACCGCCCATAAAAAGTTAATTAATCAGGGCTGTGTCAATTTCCTCGTGCCATGTCAATTTGCTGCAAGGTAATTAATCACTAATCACCCACCAAGCAGCAGGCCGAGGGACAATCCACGAGCCATTTATTGTCTTCCCCCAAATAAATGGCACATGCAGCCGGGAAGAAACACATCTTGCCTTTCATAATATTTTTATCGACACTTTTGCATGTTGTAATAGACTGCAGCAACAAGCAGCTGCAGTTCAATGGAATATGAATATTAAAGAAACAAATGAGCGGAGATTTATAGGACATTGCGTTTCTGTTATGTCAGTTTTGAGATTAAACCAAGCAAATGAACAGTGAAAAATTACTCTTCCATGTGGAGAATGGTGATTAGACTTGTACATTAATTAGAAATTTTTGTTTTCCTATTCAATGCATTTCAAATGAGGATGTCCTATAAGGAACTGTTTGTCCAAAATGTAGATTTATTCACTTCTAAACAGCAGTATTTAATATCAACATGCATTTTATATTGAAAACAAGAGTTGATCCCAAATGTGCGTTTCAGGGATAAATATATGTGAATATGAGAACCAGAAATTCCACAAATTAAGTGGCCGTTTTGTTCTTTTTTATAAATGACTGAAAGGATAGAACCCTGCTTTCCCTTTTTGCCCCCAAATGCTCAAACGACTAGATTAAAAAAGAAATTGAAAGCCTTCCCACTTTTGCTTTGAGCTAGAATTGAATATGCCCCATGCTAAATTTTTCATTTAAGGTCATTTAAAGGGGGTGACCGAGTTGGGTGTAAATCCTGTGTTATAAACCAATTTGATGCGCTTTTATTTGAGGTTCATTTTGAATAAAAAGGAGACAACGTAGTTTGCCATTTGGAGAAATCATCGGAGTTTTTGAGTCTCCACTGTGATGTTTCTCGAACAATGCCCTGCCTCCGAAACTGCCGCTCTGGCCGGCTGTTTATCTCCCCTCGGTATGTGACCTATTACGCCACTTCTTAATTTACAGTCCAGCACATGGAATGGGAATTCCCCCAAGGGGAATCCTGCAAAACCGTGAACCTGCTGTTGAAAACGCATCTGCACCCCCAGAATCGTGTAAGTGAATATTTCCTACCATAAATTACCCATGGAACAGTTCCAGCCCAAATTAGCATGAATATCTCTCAGCCTTAAAGCCTTCCAAGGAGGGAAAAGGTGTCGTTAGGGAGCAAAGGGAGAGGAGGAGTGGGACAAAGAGAGAGCCCCTCATCCCTTGGGATGCACACCTTTTCCAGGGCATCTGGCAATCTCATGCAAATTCAAACCAGCGCACAAATGCAAAGAATAATTGCCCATTAAAGCGGTTGTATATTTTTATGGCTTTGATGCAGAATGTGCCCCCCTGTTGGGTTTTGCATCTGCTACTCTTCCATCTCTCCCAGAGCTCTAAAACTTTAATATGCAGTTTATAACCCTCAAGTATTTTCCACTGGTTTTGTATTTCTTCTCTTGGGATTTCCGGGCTGGTGAGATGATCTCATTTGTGTTTATTTTCTAAGGTAAGCACCATGTTCGTAAAAGAGATGGAGGGAGAGAAGGCAGGCTCCCTCGTCACTGTAAATACATTGAATGCAGAGCTCGTTTGAGGTGGGAGGTGGGGGCTTTGTCTTTGAGGGGGAGATATATGCAATAAGCACTTGACACTTTGCAAAATGGCCCATTTGGCTGATTGGTACACCCACATGTCTTCTGTTTAAAAATGTTGATTTGCCTGGATACTTGAGCACATCATAGCATACCTCTTGTTACATCCCTAAACTTTTCCATTCCATTGAGTTCCATGGTATAGAGCTCCTTATTTCCAAGAACTGATAAGGCTACTCCACTAGCCTTCCCAGAATATGTTCTGGGCATAAATCTTAGCTGAAGGGTGAGAGTGGGTGGGCGGGGAATGTTTATGTGTCAACAAGATGCTCAATTGGTATTTGCTCCAAAAGCTCTTGCCCTGTTTTCTTTGAGAGAAATTCATTTTTAGCTTATGAGCTAAATCCAATTTTTGTTGCAGTGATACCAGATTTTTCACTTTGATTCATGCTGGATAAGATTTAAGAGGGAACTTTTTCAGTATAATGAACCTGTGGGTGTTTTTCTTACTTGTCTCCTTCATGCCAAGAACTAAGGATTTATACTAATCCGCAAACCAACCTGAATACTTTCCATTGTTCCTCATTGATGGTCTGTTTACATGTTTATTAACCTGAAGTCGAACTAGAAAAAAATCAAACGTCCAGTGTTGGGGTTCAGAAATACTCATAATTTGATGTCTTTCTTTCCCCCTAACATTGTTCTTTAATTAAAAAAGAGGCATTTGCAAATACTGGATAGAGTGACAGGTTTGACTTTTATTTTGACATTGATTTAAACATTTTATTAAACATTGATTCCAGAAATGGAGAGGGCATTGTGAGTTTCCATTTGGCATTTTGCATTGGCTTTCTTAAACATTTACTGCCCACTTACTGGATCCAAACTCCTAAACTAGGGTATTGATAGATGACATGATGACTTATACTCAACAAAAGTTAAGTCTCAGGTCATAGATCTTTTCTTTCTATTAATACATGGTGGCAGGGTGAACCCACTGTAGTGTTGATTAATTTGTATCTGAATCATCTGTCCAGGTAATTGTTTCAAATATGCATTTAACTTTGTTCCAGCATCTACAAACCACTGCAGCTAGTAGGCAAGTAAGAAAAATATCCATTCTTTCCATCCCATCTTGAGTTTAAAGGAAGTTTGACAAACAGTTGTGGGGATTTTTTCTTTTTTTGTCCTTGAAATTGACCATTTGTCTTAGTGGCATGAGAAGAAATCCGTGCTGGCCTAAACCAGCCATCAGGGGAAAAATATTTTCTAATAGAAATGGGAAGGAACACCAAAGGCACAGCTACAAGTCAGATGAGTTTGGAATTATGAAGATTGCTATTTTCTGTTGTTCCTTGTCACACACATATATCATATTCAGGGACTGTTGTTGCTAGGTTGTAAGAGAGCATTGTCTAGGGCTGTATGGATGGGGAGATATGACCAAATACCTTTTAGTAGATATTACCTGTCTGGGGGAAAAGTTTGATTCCCGCTTTTTCCCCAGAATAAGAAATATTTTCAAACACTGGCAGTGTGCTTCAATAAAAATGAATTCAAGTGAATTGAGGGCTCTGGCAATTCCAAGTGCAGCACATTTGTGCAAGCTGTCTCCTCTTCCATTGGAATCATACCCATTCTGAGTGTGGTTGGTTTCGCTGGGCCAACGCTGCACCTAAAAGGATGAAAGTAGAAATTATCTTTCTAGGGATTGTGACTGAGATTCAGTTGTGTTGCTTGAGCACTGGTTGTCTGCAAATTCTGGGCAGGCCACTTTGTACGCAGGACAGCGTAACGGAATGTGGGCAGTGAAGAAGAGGGTCTGTTCTCCCAGAAGGAAGGAGACAAACATTCGTTAATGACCGACAGGGTGTTCAGGCACAGGGTCAGGTACCTGATGCCTCCTGAGTACCAGTCGGTCCTGCTAACGGGTGAGCAGAATGGATGGAGACCACCACCCTCCCTGAGCTTGCATTCGAGCACTAGCAAGAGTCCTCCATTTCTGTGATCCAAGCTGCTCAGTTTTTACATACACCAGGGGAGGATAAGGGTGGTTGTCTTCAGAAAAAAAAAAAGAAATCCAAAAAAAGATGGAAAAGAAGGATGAAAACAAAGAAAGGAATGCATAAAAGAAAGGGAGGGAGAGAAGGAAGGAAAGAAGGAAGGAAAGGGAAAGAGGAAAGGAGGGAGGAAGGAGGGCAGAAACTAACTAGAAACTTTGCAAAGGGACCCTTGGCCAGTGCTACATGAACAACAAGAAAAGAATAGCTGGAAAAACCATCCACCTTCCTGACTTGAGTTCTCTACCCACTTTCTCCATGAAGCCTCTGGCCCCAAACATGATCTATAGAAATCTCCTTGTTTTGCCTAAGGGCACTTGGCCTACCAGGGAGGTGCTATTTGAGGGAGGAGTTGATCTGTAGTCCTTCCTATTGTTCCTTTAACAAAATAAGAAGTCCCCTAATGTGCCCTGCTTGGGGGAGCCTGAAGAGCATCCCTGTTAAGTCTTGTAAACACCTTATCCTGCCTCGGAAAAGACATTTTCTCCCTGTAACAAAGAGGGTACAAAATGGAATCCTGGCTCTACACTTTTAGCAGCACGCACTCCCCTGGCTGTATTGCGGAGCTTCTGTTTCATGTTATATCTCAACATCTAAATCCTCCAAGAATTATTGTAAAACCTGCTTGTCGCTGAGAGGGAGCTTGTCTCGCTCTCTCAGCACTGTAGCCGGTGATAATGAATGGGTCAGCATAATTACCGTGTTTCCTCGCACAGGCAGCCAGCTGCTCTGCCAGATTGTGAATTTTTCATTTTCTTTATTTCGAAATCCAGGGTGTTCCTATGAAAACTTAATATTTGAACTGTGGCAAGATAGATCTGGAGTCAAAGCCATTCCCGCTCATTTCCTCCCCAGCCCTGGAGCAAGTGTCTCATATCTCATTACTTGTGGGCTTTTATGATATTAGGACTTACCTGCTTTCCCCATTAAAGACCCATACCCTTCTGCAAATTCAAATGTGCTGGTTGAAACCAGATCCAGGAAACTCAGGTGCTAGGGGCTGGCAAAAGACTTAAGTAAAACTGCATGATTTGTCTTTAACGACAATAAAAATAAAGTTAAAAATAACTTTTATGGTCTTCTCATATACAAACAAAGATAGAACCATTCTGGCTGGGTTTTGCAATCCTTGGATTTTACCCACATTGTGACAGGAAGATGCAGTGGAACCCATAGTTACAGGATGTCTGTGGGATATTCAAGAACACACACAGAATCCCAGCTAATAACAGCCAGTTGGTCCTCACTGTGGGTTCAAGGGTGTTATTCCAGCCCATGTGACTCCATGAGGAATTCAGAATGGCTTTTGTGGTAAACACCGCCCTCGGTGTAGGTACGGACACACTCTGTCCATGGATGTGGGTGTAAATCTTAGCTCTCCAGGGTCAATTTGGGGCCACCCCTCGACCTCCTAAGTAGGACTCCACTGGGGCCTCTTATACCCACTTTTATTTTTCCTTCTAACATCCTTTTCTGCCTTTTTTTGCTCCTTCCACAACCCTCAGCTGGGTCCATGCATTGGTGTACACAGAAATCACTCTGGAGCAATGAGAAGGTGGGAGGTGGAGAGCTTCTACCCCCGAAGGTGACAGCAAGAAGGCCACGCCTGTCTTCCCAGTTGGATACGGGGTGGAGTCGATTTAACAAGATAGGAACTGCAGCACCCTGCAAGAGTTAGGGCTTCTGCAGCCGCCTGGAAGAAGAAAGCCTGGGTGTACTGGGTCACCTAAGTTAAAGAGTTTCCTCCGCTGCAGGGCTTTCGGAACCTTTGCTGTGGCTCTCCTGGGACAGCAGCTTCCCGCACACATTTTATCAGCAAAGCACCCCCTCCAGGGGCTGGGGTTTGGAACCACTGCCTGCTGCGGAGTGGGGTGGACAACTCTGTCAGTGTGGCGAAGGCATTATGAGGTTCAGAGAAACAAAAGGAGCTTGGAGGCGAAAGTAGTTTGTTTCCTGGCCCCTGAGGCTCCGATGAGTTAGGACTGACATGCAGTGGGAGTGAGGACGTCCCAGGTAGAGGCAACAGAGTTAATTATCAGACTTAACCCTCCCCGCCCCCCAGACTCCTTACCACATTGCTCTGCTCAGAGAATTATCCCCAAGGGAGGAAATCCCTGCCCACACTCTTTCTTTAATAGTTCCCAGACTTCTCTATTAGTAATTTTGGTGGTTGTGTTTGCTTTTAAAAGCTGCATAGGAGGTTCGGGACCTTGTGACACGATGGTAATCTCTCTTAGGGCGTGTGTGGTTTGTACACTTACGACACAGACATGTGCCTGTAGGAATACTTCAAAGTTTTCACAAACAATATAAGTATATAAAGGGAAATGTGGAAAATAAAATGGGATAGGGGAAAAACTATGAATAAAAACTTAACACTCCTGCAGTTTGGCCCCAGAGATAATTACTAGCATGTGGAAATAGGTGTGTACATGTATATACAAATATGCACATATGTGCATAAGCACGCAATATAAATATGTGTATATACCTGCACACACATGTTCATATACACATATACATACACGTGCATATACACATGTGCATATTGTGTGCTCACATATAGACATAAACACATATACATGCGTATATATAGTGGTTCAGAAGACATCGCATATACCTCTTGCAATCTACCTTTTTTAAAAATTTAAGTTTCTGCAGTGAACTTTTTTCCTGTTATTAAGAATTCTTTGTAAGTGTTTGTCATGTACCGTGGTGTCCTGGGCGGAGACACGACTGTCTTAACTAGCCCATTCTCTCTGGAGTCCCGCCTTGGCCTCTGCGCTGGCTCCAGGCCGGGGGCGGGGGTCCCGCTTGGCCTGGCAGGACAAGGGTCCTCGGGAGGTTCCCTCCGCGGCGGGGTGTGCGTCTCATGGCCTTCGCTCTCTCCTCTCTCCCGCAGTGCCCGGCTTCCCATATCCAGCCGCCACCGCCGCGGCCGCCTACCGAGGGGCGCACCTGCGAGGCCGCGGCCGCACCGTGTACAACACCTTCAGGGCCGCGGCGCCCCCGCCCCCGATCCCGGCCTACGGCGGGTAAGTTGGGGCAGCCTCCAGGGGCGGGCCTCCCTGCACCAGCCCTCCCTCCCCAGAGGCACGGAGCTGTTTGCGAGCGCATGATGGTCTTGACTTCCCCACCGGAACCGCCCCAGCATGCAGCCCGGCGCGCGCCTGCCGTGGAGCACCTTGCAAAGAGCATTGAAAAATGATGTAATTTGTCCTGTCATGGTCGGTGCCTTTAAGCATTCTACATGTCACGTGTTGTTATGTAAATTCCCTTTGAGACTGAATGCTGGAGAACAGAGAAATGGTTACAGCCAAAGATGTATTTCTGATGATTGCAAACATCTGGTTATTAAGGAGGTTGGACCGCATTCGCCCCTTGAATTCCTCCACGGAGGGACGCGAGGTGTCGCCTACATAAAAATCACTGGGGTGGTCTTGCTCCTCTCCCCAGATATCTTGCGCTTCAAGGTTTATGAACGTTTTGCCTGAGAAGAGAAAATTAGGTGTGGAGTCAAATGCAAACATTCAAGAATTAATGAAATTGGAGTTAAGGTGCGTTTTAGTTGGATTTTTCCAAAGTGGCATTTGCCTGCCTGCCTTCTCGGTGGGGAAAATGCAAATTGGTTTTTTCCCGTTGCTGGTCTGGTCCTTCTGTGTATAGACGTTGGTATTGCCAAGTGAATATCAAGGAATGGTGGTGAATGCTCAAAAAAAGAAAATGTGGTACTGATTGGTGGCAATCCTGAAAAGCTAGTCCCTCTGTCCTTTTGTAAGAGATCGAGCTAGAATATCCCTGCAGCCTCCAGGTTGGTAGCCCTAGACCAGGGGACATTTGCAAGGTCTAGAGATGTTGGTTGTCACAGCAGGAATGGAGAGGTGCTACGACATCTACTGTGGAGTGGACGGATGATGCCAACACCCTCCATGCCCAGGACAGCCCCCCACAAGGAAGAGTTTTCACGTTCAGAGTCAAACTTGCTGCAGTTAAGAAACGCTGTTCGGTGGTAAATTCAGCTATATCCCGGAGAGTCTGGCATGAGGCTTCCCCAGCCAGTGACTGGCTTTCTCGTCCATATAAAAAGTATGGCTGCATTTAGGACTGCCTGAAAAGGGTTCACTGCATTTTTTAGAGCTCTTTTGCATGTAAATCTTTTAGGAAACCTGAATTAGCCCAGATCACTTCTCTGTTACACTGACGACAAAGGGAAACACTCGTTTTTTTTTCATTATTTATTCATATCTCACCTATTCTAAGCTAGAACATTTGAAGCGTTTCAAAAATAAGTACAATAAAACAAAGTTAAGAGTACCAAGAAATGAAACTAGGTGAAATCATCAGGAAGGGAAAATAAGTGCAAAGATAATAAGATAATGTTCATTGAGCGTCTTGTGCAGTCGTTAAAGCTGAGTCAACTCTGAGCTTCTTAGAGGACAAAACAACAGCAAAACGTATTTTTTTCCCAAGGAGTAATTGGCTGTGAATTCTCCCTAGCTGCCCCCCAGTGTATCTGCACATCCTAACCCTTAGATAGGATCATGTGCTGTAAAGAATCATTGACAGTAAAACCTTTATTTCTGTCCCTATATAATTGAGCCCATTTTATAGATCCAGAAATGCAGAAATAAAATTTGCTATTCCCCAGGCCACACAATGAGTTATGAAGGAAAAAACCCAAGTTACCCTCTGAACTCATGTAATTACTAAAGCAGGATTTATAAGCTATAAATGCAAAATCATACTTTTATAACACATCACTTTGCTAAAAATCCTTATTTCAGTACACGATAATTGTAACTTTTTGGTATATATACCATCAGTATCTTACTACTATATTGAACAGGAATAATAAAGTAAAATTATATGGCTTATCCTCACATGAACAATTTATAAAAATCTCAGACTAGCACACCTGCTGTAAAATTTAAATTTGCTAACTTACAACAAACATGCTCTTTTTTGGGAATAGCCACACATAACAAACCAATGCCATGTTCGCCAGGGAGAGACAGAGACATTTCCAAATGGTGAAACAACTTCGGCTGGGAATTAATTTTAATATTCCAGAGAGATTCATGACCATTTTGGTCATAATAGTAGATCATACCTCTTTGCTGACAATGTTGTGGCTGGAATTCTAAAACCCTACTTAGAAGTAAGATAGAACTCTCAACAGAGGGTAGCAGGTAGCAGGTAACACGAGTGCCAGAGGATGGGGTGGTGGTGCAGGTGTCCATTTCTGCAAGAGTCTGTGAGAGCAAAGTGCAGGCACAAAAAGAAGGACATTCAGCTGATTGCCTGGTAGTTTCACTGCATTACAAACTGCCTAGAGTGGATTGGCAGTGAATGAAAAAATTTGAACCTAGCATCTTAAACAAAGGTTTCCTTTTTTCCTCTGGATTGTTTGGCTTGGACTGCAGGAGATGGCAGGCGGCCAGCTCCTTTTGGAAGGGAAGAGAGCAGGTGATTGGCTGGAGGAGAGAGGACCCTGACCTCGGGTTGAGTGGAAGCAAGTAGCAAAGAGGTTGAAAACACACTCCTGTTCCCAGGAAGTGGCAGGATCGAGATTCAGGTGGTGCAGAAACCATGGGGATGTCCTGTAGCCTTTTGTCTCCAAAGTTCTTTAAAGGAAGATTTCTGGAGAAATCCGCACAAAGATGTTTGACTGACATCTTTACTCTAGCCCAGATCAGCTCAACGCCTGTGACCCACACCTCACACCTATCACGCTTCGTGCACTGTTGTGCCCTAAAGAGACAGAGACACCTTCCAAGGAGTTTCTTCCAGTCTGTGCCAGAGGCAGCACATAAGCTAACAGTTTCAATAAACATGATAAGTGACAAGGTGGGGGTTGTATGAGCACCAAGGAATGGTCCTTAGCCCAGCTTGGGTATTTAGAGAAGGCTTCTCAGAGGAGAAGAAATATGGGAAACACCTAAGTCCAATCATTTCCTAAATTGCCATGTTAAGATCTCATTCTGTGATTCTCCCTCCCACCCAGTGACCCCCATCTTGTGTATGACATCACCCGGCAAACTGCATTTATTAAGGAAGAATTTATTCATATTTCCAATTGTCACTAATTGAAGACATATCTAACTGCCAACCTAAGCCTCTGTTCTTCATGAAGTCTCCAATATGAATCTATGTCGTTACTAAAATATCAACCAAAATATGCGTCATTTATCCTAGGTCCCTGTGTGCCTTCCCTGTTTTTTTCCATCCTGGGAGATTGAAATAAAAAATCCTGTAGAACTCCCCTGGCTACCTTTGTGGAACCTTGGGTGAGCCTTGTAGGTATCCAACATCAGGATGGTCGCATAAGAAGAGTCAATAAGGATGCCCTTATTAATCATCCATTTCCTTTTATTGACTTGATTTTCTCCTCCACATCTTGATGTTTTCTGAAGCCCCTCCAAGCAGCTAAAGAATATAGGTTATGAAAAGGCTGTATTCTCTGTTCTCTCACATGCCTAAATGGAAACCTATTGCGACATTACTACATGATCATTTCTCCTGGAGTGGATCACGGAGGGAGCATAGGAACAAGTAGAAAGCCCTTGACTGAGCCAGTGAACTCCCTATTTATTGCCAATATCCACTGAATGAGACTGGGAGCTGAGTTGGAATGTAGTGTCTACACAGTCTGTGGGACTTTTGAAGTCATGGAAAGACACAGGCTTTGGGGCAGCTAAGACCTCATTAATCTATCTCATGCTTCCCTGGGTAGCTTACTTAACCTCTATAGACACAATTTTCTTGAGAGTGAAGGATGTTCCTGCTCCCATAGGGTCGATAGGGAGATCCGTGCAAGGTTACATCTCAGTAAGGTCCAACATATGACAGGTGTTCAATGAACTGTAGCTACTGTTCTTGAGGGTGATGTAGTTAATAACTTTTCCTCAGCTGCCCATACTCTTTCCTTTCCCAACATTCCATTTTGCTTGTATTGAGTACACAGGCAGATCCTGTGTCTCTCCCTTTATGCATAATTTGCCTCTTTGCTAGAAGAGGCACCTGCAGTTCACAGACCTCCATTTCCCCCAAGTCACAGAGATGGGCTTGGACAGAGGCACTCTAATTGCTTACGGAATAAATAGATTGTAAATAAAATACGAACCAGTGAACAGTCTCAGAAAGAGTGGAACGGATGCGGTTGTCCATATCTCTTCTTGCATTTGATCCTGGAGTCAGTTTTGACAGGGAAGCCACAATGTCCCGTCTATCTTCCCGTGTCTCAGCTCTGGGAGGAATTACCCATTGGGTAGTATCATTCCAGGGAGCTGAGCTGGCAGGCTGATATCTGTGGATCACGATAGCAGGTTGAAGCTTTGGAGATGCAGCCAACATACTTCATACAATATCTGCTACAAAACAGCAACCGAATCCCAATCTCCTCCCAAAAGAAACCCATGAGATTGGCATCACCAAGTTCTTATTCTTAATTATTAAATAGCTACTCATCAAGTGTCTACGATGTGCTATGCATATTGCAAGGAGGGGAATACAATGAGGCGCTTTAATGGAGCACCATAGGAGATTTTAAAAAAAATTATCATTCTAAGCCTAAGCACCCAGCATCAGCTATAGGGTTTTGGTCTTTGTTCTCTGGGTATATTTGAGCAAGATATTCTGCACTTTTTCCAGTAATTAATTATGGCACCTCTGTGTATAGTTTTCCAGAGTTACCTTGAGAAATACTTTGAGAAGACTCTGTGCTTTTTTGAGTATAGGAAAGATATGATAATATCCCAGGAGAAAACTCCTTCAAGTTGGCCCGTGCAAGAATAGAACCCACAAATAAAGCCTT
Source organism: Avahi laniger (assembly GCA_963575035.1). Classification (NCBI taxonomy): domain Eukaryota; kingdom Metazoa; phylum Chordata; class Mammalia; order Primates; family Indriidae; genus Avahi; species Avahi laniger. Next base: position 42,663 of record CAUYSK010113069.1, on the reverse strand, counting down.
TGGGAAGTTCTCAGGTTAGGTTCCTTAAAAAGACTCTGACAGCAGTCTCCAGGATTCTGTGGATGTATCTTTTTGTATATAAGCCAGCCTTGCTTTCTGGTTTTATTTTCTAAATGTCTAATTCCCAGCCTGTATTATCTAATGCTTAGGAACTTTTTCATTTGATAGAAACACTAGGAACTGAAGCCATCTACCCATTTTCAGAATATGTTCCAGAATGCTCTCTAGCTTTTTTTTTTTTTCTGGTGTGATTTCTTATTCAAATGCTTAGCCAATTTTAAAATGTAACCCAAAATAAAGCCTCTTAATTGAGTGAATTTATAGACAAACACTATAAATCAGTGGTCCCTAAGGCTTTTTTGGGAGAAGTGGGAGTGGGATTTCACAGATGCCTTTGATGATCTGATCTGTATGTGTGCAAGCGCACACACACATACACACACAATTCTATACAAATGCAGTGAGTTCATAAACCTATCTGATATCCATTCAAAAGAAGCTCTGTTTGAATGCATTAAAAAGTTTAATTTATTTCCAGTTGGAAGGGGCAGCAGGGTAGAGCAGCTTTAAATAGCCTTTTCTACAAAAATATATTTGTGGCTGGTGTATATTATGTTACACAAATAGATTGTATAGTTTGGAGCATTCTGTACTTTCTTTCCTTTCTTTTAAAAGTAAACTAATTTGCTATAGTGCAATCATTTCCTGCTTGCATTCATCCAAATATTTAACTACTGCTATCACTTTTCTAAGAAAATGAGATGTGCATTTGCATTATGTTCTTGCAAAAAGCATACTGCAGTCCCAAAGTGATTGACAAGCAGTACAATTACCTTTGCATAGCTAGGCATTAAAATAGGGCCACACCTGTTCAATGCATGATGGCAACTCCCTTCCCTTGTGACCAAGCTGTGGTTAATTGTTCTATAGCTGTGTCCTAGATAGGGACCCCGTCCTTCTTTCCCTACATATTTGATATTTTGAGTGCAGGTGTTTGATGAGGCTTTAAAAAGTATTTGGATACGTTCTTGGAAACTAGCAAGAGACTTTGTCTTAAGAGCTTTCCTGTATCCTGCTTTGGAAAAGGACCTCAGAGGCTGACCTTCAGTTTGTCTCGAATGTAAAGTGAAATAGCACTTGGAACGTGGTGTTCCATAGAGCAATGATTCTTTCATTCATTGGACCAGCAGCATCAGTATCACCTGTTATTTGTTAGAAATGCAAATTCTTAGATACTCCATCCAGATCTGTTGAATCAGAACCTCTGAGCTGGGCATGGGCCAGTTCAGCAGGTCCTTCAAGTGATTCTGGTGCACACTGGAGTTTGACCACCACTGTGCCTGCCGTAGTAGTCGAGAACTGGGGCTGTGGAGCCAGACTACCTGAGCTAGCATCCTGGCTGGGCCAGTACCTAGCACTCTTCATTTCTGTCTCTACATGTTTACAGAGGTGATGATAACATTACCCATCTCACAGGGGTATTGTGGGAATCCAATGCGATAATGAGCACAGAGTGTTTATATTTGGGACTAACCCACACTCATTTCTCTATACACATGAGCAGTATTAGTAGTCATGGTGCTTGTGCTATTGCTAGTAACTTGGGAGAAAACTACAACATTTTGGTAAAACTGGCAATCTATTAAGTGGCTTCATTTCACACTACCAATGAGGACAAGCATATTCATTCCTCCTGTGTTTTAGAGTTACGGTGAATGTAGATCACCCGTCTTCCCCTTCATTTCTCTCCAAAACGTGAATGCATGCATTGAAAAAAAGTAATCCTTTCATGACGTGGTTTATAATAGCAGCTAGAATTCTTCCTTTCTCCTTGAAGGATTCTGAAGACTCTAAAGCTAGAAATTATGCCCTTCCTCCTAGAAGCCAGGTGCCTTCCAGCCACCTGGCCTTTCGTCAGCTGTCCCCTTTGCCTGGCCTGTGCTTCCTGCCTCTCTACCCCGCTAAGGCTTTGAGATTTCTGTGCTGCTTGCTCAGCCTGGCTGCTGTCTCATGCTGGCTGTGCCTCCTTCCGTGACACACCCACGTGCGTGTTCCTCTCTTCCGCGGCACCTCTCTCAGCTGCGATTTTACATTTCCGTGCATGGCTTTGTGGCTGTGCACCCCACTCCCTGTAAACTCCTACGAGAGCAGTTTAGTGGGGGTGGAGAGAGGTTGCTTTCCCTGCTCTGCATGCCGTGGCATATGAGCATAGTCAGCCTTTCAACCACGGAGAAATAGTACTTGTCAGTCAGTTTGTTGGAGCTTATCAAAATGAGGAAGCTAGCTCACAGCTTCTCTTTGGTTCGATGTCTCATGAATGTGGGATGTCAGAGTTTCCAGAATGACTTTTGCACAGCCCACGGTGGGAGGGCAGAGCAGGGCAGCTAGGTTACCCTACTGAGGAAGGACTTCCCGAGGGCAAGCATTGGGCCATGTCCTTTTCTCACTTCTGGGTGTTGCTGGTGCAGGTGGGCTTGGCGTGGAGGCACACCACTGGCCACGGTGCGTAATAACCTGTCCTAGGGAAAGAAGGCACCAGTTTCCCAGCCCAAGCTCAGCTTCAGCCACATCAGGAAGCTCCACTCCTGGTCCCCACCCCAACCACGTGCCCCTGGAAGACCCCCCAAAGGCCTGGGCTTGGCTCTTTATTAACAGAGGAGCAGAAACAGATGAGGTCCTTCCTACCCTACAGATATTTAGAAAAAGGCATTGTTTCCCATTTAAATGTATATATTAATATCTGGTGAAAAATATAAATGTTTTGTTTACTCTTGGAACCCTTTCCGCCTGGTCTCTTTCCCTGGTCTTCTAATTCAGGTTCTAGTGTTTGAAGCTCGGTCCTCTCCCTCTCCTCCATTGACAACGGCCATCAATGTTCAATAACCAAATCACAGACAAGCCTGAGACTTCAGGGTCCCTCCTCCTGACCCATTACTGGTTATCAAATTCTACCTGGAGTTAATTTTAGAAGCGACTCTGTGTCACCTTGTGCCACCTTCTAAAACCTCATCTTCAAAATATGGGCTTCATTCACTCAGCAGATCATTATTGTACATCTTCTAGGTACAAAGTAATGTGTCAGGCATTGAGACAGAATGTTGGTTAAGCCGTTGGGTGCACCTTTCAAGGTGAAATGAGCCACAAATGCAAATACTTTTAGTATGAGGCAGAAATTGAGGAGTGGCCCAGGGTAAGGGTCTGAAAAAGTCTTACTGGGGTTCATAAGTGGAGCAAGTAACTCAGCTGCAGGTGGACACTGGGTCACAGAGATGGTGACATTTAGTTAGAGCTACAGTGTTAAGGATGTGGCTCATCCCTTTGCAAGGATTGTATTACTATAATCCTCCCTTGAGGTGGGCACTTACTAACCTCTTTTACCATTTTACAAATGAGTAAATGAAACTCAGACATCTCAGTAATTTGTCCGAGGCACCCAGCTATTGGTTGGGGGGATCTGCAGTTTGATGCAGTTGCCCGTGTGTTTCCCATCTAAGCTGGCCCTTGAATGGTCATCTCTCTGCTTTTGGATGAGGGATGTTGGAAGAAAAGGCATTTGCGGCACAAGAAATAGCATGTGCACAGCCATGACAGCATGAAAAAAACAGTGGGGCAGAAGCTGTTTTGATACAGCTAAATGATCAGTCCTGTGGTTTGGGGTCCAAACTACGTATTTGTTGCTTGCCTCTGTTTTATCAGATCTGTTCCAAGTCCTGTAGGCAGAGGTTGACCCTGCCTTCCGACCCCAATAGGCACTTTGTATTGTTTATCTCTTTATGTTGGAAATGTTGAAAGAGAATTCAGAATATAGCTCAGGACACCGCACACCTCAGTATCTCGGATTAGGGTTTTATGCTGCTTGACAAATGCTCTTGTGAACTGTATACCCTTCCTGGATCAAAAATGAACAACAACTGTTCCTACCAACCTCTTTAGTGTGTGAGATCCCTGCCATGTTTTTAAGGATAATGGTACTTGGGGGTTAGTCAACCAACTCCAAAAACCTCTGAGAAGCACACTACAGTGTTCTCCAGCAAACCAGTGTCACCACCGCGTGTGCGTGCGTGTGTGTGTGTATGTGTGTGTGTGTGTTGTAAAGTACCTTTCCTTGGCTCAATATGCTTCGCTTCTGTGTGGGTTCACTCTGCTACTGAAACCTGCTGGAGTCCTTTGCTAATCAGGATTGTGCTTCTGTTAGAACTCAGCTTCATTCAATGGTGGGGCTCATTAGTCCTTTGCCAGAATCATAAATCATCTGGAAACTTCATGGGAAGACATCTGGGAAGATTGTCAATAACAATTACTATCCTTTGAAAAACACGTGTTTGGAAACACAGATGTTTATATTCAAGGTGTCCTGTGATACAAAAGCATGTAAAATATACATACTATCCTCATTAAACTTGTCTTAATGCTTAGAAAATTTACATCAGTTTCCCATGATTCCATAGCTAAGGACTTCTTTTCCCGGTTGTTGTACTCAAGGTACAGCAAGAAACTTCTGGAGAAGTCCAGGATCATCCCCCTGCCCTTGGTAGTGTCTTCTTTCTGGGATGCTGATTGTATAGGTGGTGATCAGAGAGCTGCTAGGAGTTGGGCTTGTTCAGTCCTAATGTGGGGCTTTGCTTAGTCTGGATATAATTTATGTGACTGTACACACATGCAAAGATACACTGATACACATATATACATTCTCCCACATGCACACACGTTTATACACATGTGTGATATATATAAGCACAAACACATGCATTCCTCTATACCTGTACACATACACGTATGCACAGATACATTTGCACACATACATGCATATATGCATATGAGACACAAACATACACAAACACTCATATATTAATATATTCTTGCACACACACTTATATACACATGCTCTCACACCCCTGCAGAGATACTCTCCTATATTTACCGTGAGAGTGGCACACAAAATTATCCAATAATACTACAGTGTGAAAGAATAGAGATGAAAATTTTCGAAAGCGTTTGGGATGCCCAGCTCCCTAAGGCCTTTCAGCTATAACCCATGTTGAAAACGCTACAGTCTGTGTCTCTACCCTGACAATCATATCCGTAAACAAATGTTTTGTTGTTTTTCCCAGGGGTGAGGGGAGCTATGTGGTTTGATTGCAAACTCTGACCTTTTAAGAAGCTCACGTCTGTAAATCTCAACCTCTTTGCATTTTCAAGTTGCGCATTTCCGCACGCCTTCCCGAGACAGCGGGAAGCTCGGTACCCAGCACACCACCACGTCCTGAGACTGGGCCGATGCCAGACCCCAGCCTAATTTTCTCAGTTTGACCAACTGCTGTTGCCTCCAACCTCCTTAATCAATGTGAAAACTACCCTCGGTTCCTGTGTTTTGGATCTTGTGACCAGACTAACCTCGCCAGTGCAGGGGTTGGTGTGTCTGCATGGGGAAATGCACTAATATGGATGTTTTTCTTTGTGTGTGCACCCTTGCAGTGTTGTTTACCAGGATGGATTTTATGGTGCAGACATTTATGTAAGTATTCATTAACGTGCATGCTGTCCTTGTTTCCTCCCAGGGTCATTCTTTTTACAAGTTTGCTGCTAATTTCTTTACTGGGTGTGGTCCATTTTCTCTTCCTGGTCTGTAGGAAAGGATCCAGTGGTTTGTCTCGCAGGGCTCATGAGCTCTTCAGAGATATCCATGTGCTGTGTAGTTGAGTAGAATTAACTCCTTGATCAAGTTCAGAATAAATGCAATCCCTTCAAAAAAAAAAAACTGGCATTTCTCTCATGCCAATTAAAAACCTCATCTCACCCCCAAAAGAAATTGTCTCTGAAGTTCTCAATATCTGTGTGTTTTCAGTATAATATTTAGGATAACAACTATAGTTACCAGCTGCAAAGGGTTATATATTTTCATGGCTGATGTTTTTGTTATAAATATTTATTTATCACAACGACCCTAGGAAGACTGACTCTCTTTCTCTGGACGTGGATGATTTTAGCAAGAAACATCTAGTTAGCTTAACAAGATGTATGTCACTTTGAGCATTAAGCCCTTATCTTCCTTAACCTTTTTATTCCCTCGAGTTCCCCAAAACAATTACCTGATGTAGAATGATCTGCCAAATGGTACCACTTTATTAAACGTTTTTATGTTTAGAAAAGAGTAGGATATTTCTTGTGATGGGGACCATAATTAAACTTAGCTGTGTCGATCTTAAAGGTTGTTATTCTCCCACGTTCTGATAGGAGCATCGGTGTTATGAAAATGATTGGAATAAAAACAGTTTAAAATAAGTGGGCAATATCAGGAGTATTTTCTAAACCAAATAATTTTTTTGCATTACAGAAGACCTCAAATATGTCAATGGAGTCATATTTTTTGTTTGTTTTATAGACTAAATAACAAAACTAAAACCATATCATTGACCAAATTGATGCCATTTACTGGAAAATAAGGAAGACACTGGCTATTTAATTTTATTCCTTTTGAATTACAAATCAGTGCAATTTTAAGACATAGTGTCACTCTCTATCAATGATGGACTTAGTCGACTTTTGTTATCATTGTATGAAGTACATGTACTACAATCTGTGAGTTAGTATTTTTTTTCCATAATACAATGAGTAAACAACCTACACATCTTTTATTTACCCAGTGAACCATCAATTTCTTTTTTTTTTTTTTTTTTTTGTAGAGCTTAAGCTGCTCCTTCTCACATCCTCTGTATCCAGACTTTCAGATGTTAAATTCTGTGGCAGGCTGGGGCCGGGCAGTTTGAAGCGCACCTGTTCCTCAGGTGACTGATGCACCCAAACTTGAGTCCGTGCCCTCCACCTCCGTGCAGCCTGTGGGTAGATGATGCAAATGGCAGGAACTAGGAATTTAGTTGGCATAACTGAATTTAGGGCTTTTTTTTTTTTTAACATTGACTTTGGAAAGGGAGGGGAGTAGACAAGGAATGGAGACTTAAAAAAAAAAAATCCACCAAAAAGAAAACTGTCTCCATCAGTACCCACCCAAGGGGAAAAAATGTGGATGTTCCTGAGCCTAGTTAAAAATGAAAATGAAGTATCATAGTTTAGCTATCATTTACTGAGTGTCCACCTCTCTGGGTCTCTGTTTCTTCATTTGTAAAGTGGCCATAACAAATGGAAGCATGAATTTGTCATCTCCTGTGCATATCAATTGAGTGTCTTTTCCTAGCCTCATAGAATCTTGTATAGCAGGAAGTAGAAGCTGTCCAAAGGCAGGGGCAGTGGGGATTCCACAAGAAAGGGAAAGAATGGACTAGTTTAAAGTAATTAACAGAGTGTGCATCTGTACTGATTGGGGTGTGAGGCTATATCAGAAAACCCACACAGCAAGGCACAGGGCAAAAAGACAGTTAGAAGGGAGTGTGCCAACATCTAGACTACAATGGAAAGAGAGTTTTTCAGGGAAGAAAGACACCAAAATAACCCTTTGTGCTTTTGGTCTCTTAAAGTGCTTTCATTTCCCAGATTCATCTTATTTGGGCCAAGCCCATTGGGCCCAGCCGTGCAGCCCTGAAAGTATTAATATCTGGGTGAGGTTTATGTGAAATGAGTAGGGGAGTCGCACCCCAGAACAGCATTTCCTCCGGTCCTGAGTGGCTTGTATGCAGGCTTAGAAAACTGCCCCTCACTCACTTTATAGGCCACCAAAAAATTTTTATATCATTTTCCTACTATTTATATTATAATGACAATAATATTTTTCAGGGGGCAGTTCCACATAAGCAATTACGTGACCAAAACACTTACTGAAATATTAATTTAGAGTTTTGTTTACCCAGCACATGTTTCTGTCCTGTGTCCAACAATATTGCTAGAATCTTGCAGACCTTCCTGAATATTTTGTTCTGTGTCAGATGACAACTTTGGCTTGTTGCCGCTGGGATGTGTGTCTGTGTGTGTAGAACAGTAATAAACACCGTTACGCCACCCACCTCAGCAGCAGAACAAGGGCTCATAGATAGCTTTAAGTTTATTTAAGGAAAAGATATAATAACACTCGAGAACCATGGAGCAGGATTCATCCTAGCTAGAAGTACTAATATATTACAGTCTCAAAAGTGCTTTTTTTCCACGCCACTAGACCTACCTCCCTTGAGGTACTAGTATACTCTGATGAGTGGAAATATCTTCTGTGTTCCATTTTTTTAGAGTTGATGGTTAAAGAGATTCCTAGAAAGTCATGTGAGGTTCTGTTTTATTTGAAGGAAGTTTCTGGTTTAGCCTTTCCATTTCATTGAAAATAGTGCACAATACATAGGTTTAAGACAATTCTGAGAGGTCCTGGGATATGTGTTAGACAAATCAGTCCCCTCTAGTGGGTTCCAGCTTCTTTTTTCTGTTTAATTTTATCAGGCAGAATAGTCAACTTCTAGCTTAGGTTACTTCTGAGAAGGCAAGGGGAAGGGACTCAGGTTCTTCCTACTCGAATTGTCTACCCTGGCAGGGTGTCACAGCAACTCAACAATGACCATGGCAGCGTCTGCTCCAGAACTGCTGCACTTTTCTAGATACTCAGCTCTCTCCCTCCCCTGTCCTCTGTGCTTCTAGAGCTCTCCATCCCTGCCACCTGATGTTGGAGCCCTCGGGCATTTCCCAGTCCTGCTGGGACACGTAGGATTTGAGAGAACTGATTGATCCCTGCAACTGGCAGGCCACACGACCTCCTCTCTAGAATTACCTCCACTCAAAGTTTTCAAAGAAGAGAGGAAAAAGTGGAGGGGTGGACGCCCTAGAGTTGCCAAAGGGAGTAGACTTGTTATGAGATGCTGGGAGCCAGACACTAAGGAAAAAACCGGGGCAGCTCGTTCGGGCTGAGGGCAAAGGAAAAGCATCCATCCTCTTCTGGGACTGAGCCCTGCAGGGAAACCACGTCTAGTCACAGTGGAGATGTTCAGGTGCAGTGTGCACGCTCATCTGAGATGATCGGGGGGTTTCTGAGTCAGAAAGGAGGGTAGGAAAGGTCATTACCGGAGTCCTTGCTACCTGAGGACATAAGACACACACTTTTGTTTAAAAAATAGGAATTTAATTTTCATAACCAGCATATCAAATCTACAAGTTTACAATTAGTGGTGCACCTTTAAATACATTCATATTTTTTAGAGATAAGGTCTCACTCTATTGCTCAGGCTAGACTGCAATGGCACCATCATAGCTCACTGCAGCCTCCAGGCTCCACAGTAGCTGGAACTACAAGTGCGCACCACCACACCCAGCTAAATTTTTTTTTTCTTTTTTTTTTTTTTTATAGAGACGGGGTCTCACACTTGCTCAGACTGATCTCAGACTCTCAACTTCAAGCCATCCTCCCACCTTGGCTTCCCAAAATGCTAGGATTACAGGCATGAGCTGCCACACCTGGCCAAATCAATTCATTTTAATGAAAAAGTGGGTCAAGTTAAAGAAAATAATTAATAATGGTAGAGGGTTGCCTTAGAAGGACTAAGATCCCTAGACATACAAATCCATTTGTTACATTTAGGGGTGAAGCTATAGATTTCACGAGGCCAGAAAGTAACCAAGGAGCAGAAAATAAGTATTGTTAACTGAACAAGACGTCTGTTAGTTGACCCTCTCAGAGAAACAGCAAAGAATATGGCAATTGATCAAAAGATAACTATGGGAAATAAAGAGAGGGACAGAAGGAAATTATAGTAGAACCATAAAAAATAATTCACAAATTATTGGTAGAAACTGGAGTAAGAAAGTGGAGTGTTCTGGACAATAAGAAGAAGAGAAGGGAGGAGAGAGAAAGAGAGAGAGAGAACAATATAAATGTTGACCATATTCCTTTTTATTAGAAATGCCCTAAGCTTCCTAACAGTAGAAGCAAGTAATGAGGGCTGCCTCGCAAATATGTTCTGAGGTTCCAGTGCGTTTTGCACCGTTCCTGAATTCTGTATGACAAGTTTCTGGTTGACACCGCGGCTAAACACAATTATTTCTGAATTCCTGTCTCTCTGCCACCCCTATATTTTAAAACAAAGAGGTGTCCTCGTTTCGTCAATGTTTGAGGTCAGGAATGAGAAGTGTCAGTAGCTTCAGGGACATGGAAAGCTGGAAAGTAGGAATTCTCCAAATAGAAACCCAAGTCTTTGTTGCTGGGACCCTGCAAGGGCTGCACGGGAGGCTTCCTGTCCCCAGTCGTCAGGGAGAGGCAGCAGTCCTCCCATAAGTCAAATGTCTGCCGTGTCTGCTTCGTGAGATGAGACGCTCAGCGTTTTAGCTGTGTTGGCTCATCTGTCCTCACCACCGCCCTGTGGCAGAGCAATCTTATTGCCTCCATTTTTTTTTTTTTAGGAGAGGAAACATTTTTTTCAGAAAAGAGATGAAATAATTTGCCCAGAAATCTTCCCTGACACTGGGGTTGAGCCCACATGGTTTGACTGTAGAGTCCAGCACTTAAGCACTGAACCCGCAGACTGAAGTTGTCATCCTCATGGAGCAAGATTTGAGAAATACAGTGAAAGAAAGGAAAGGAGGAGAGTGAGAAGTGAGACAATAATAGAATGATAGGATGGTCGGGCCACTGGAGGGTAATATCTATACTTGAAACTTTCAGATAAATAATGAACTAGAAGGAGAAAGAGAGGATGAAGAACTTTGAGAGCCATAGCTCCACAAGCATAGATTTTAACTTAAAAAAAAAGTTTAATTAGAACTAAATTGGACAAGAAAGCCAGACTATATAAGAAAAAATTATATATATATATGGCAGGTTACCATATTTCTTTAAATGTTCAGCCACCTCAGCATGTTCCCTGGAACTGGAGAATTTTACTTCTGACTCAGACCACTCCCATGAAAGATTAGCCTCACCCACAAATATTAATAATTCTCACATCCAAAAATTGCTTCCCAGTCTATACAGGGGTTCTACTGAGATTTTGTCAGTGTGGGATTTGAATGAAGTGATGTCATGTTAATCACTTGTATATTAACAGTAGTTTTTACACACACTCACACACACACACACAAGCACAAATAGGTTTCATAGTTTATATATTAAAAGTAGCTTTGATAGCTTCAGTGTAATTCATGAATTGGTGAAATGCAATTTTGCTCTCTGGGCTGTTAGTTGAGATTAATTTCCCAAGTAAAGGTGTCAGTGCAGTTCTGGTCACTGCTGTGCGGTTGTCTTAACTACCACAGTAATTAGGCACCCAAGTTAAATCCTCAGGTATTCCAGAGAATTCCAATCACAAGATAAAGAGACAAATTCATAATAGTTAACCGTTGAAATATTCTTTGAAAGGTAAGAAGCCATGAAATTATCCTTTTTGCTTCTTTAAAAATCAACACAAGTCATAACACCAATAAAATTAGTGTAATTTGATCCCCATCTCTGCCTTTCTTTGAAGATTTACAGCTGAAAGTGTTTGGCAATGACTGGTTCCCCTTTAGGTTTGGTGGGTCCCTCCCAAGCCTTAGTGAAGTGAAAGAAGCAAACTTGTAAATGAATGGCTTTGGCGTTTCTGTCTGACTTATGCATTTTCTTTTATTTATTTCATTTTTGCATTGAAAACATTACATTTCTGTTTCCTTATAGAGTAGTGTATCAAGAGCCTGTGTATGGCAATAAGTTGCTACAGGTATGAAATCCCGACTGGTGGAAAAACACGTCACTATGATTGTGGGTTTGCTGTGAAATCCTTACTAACAAGATAATTCTGGGGAAGGGAAATGTTCTCTAACATAGAAGGGAGAAAGACTTCACTGAATTTTCCAGTTTCAATATGAAATCTTCTAGGATAGAAATGGTCATTCCCATATCTTGTGTGTCCACTGATCGGAGTGGACAAATATCAAGGCTGTTTCCACGACTGACGTTGGCCATAGCCATGAGCTTGGGTAGATTGTAAGTGTATCAAAAGGGAGGTCTAGCTTGGACATGCATTTCTTGACTTAAAATGTATATGGATTCAATCCATGTAAATTCAGTGAAAAGAATTAAAGGTTCTCATTGAACCAATTAGGTAATTTTTTAGTAGGCTCCTGGAGTCAACTGGAATGGTTACCTCCAAATCCCTTATATATCCAGCTTTGAAGGTCAGCATAGCTAACATAACCCTCCCTGATTTTACTGTAGCTGGTCAGAAATTTATTTTTACCTATTGCAACAACTTTCAAACCCATTTCTCACTGTCGAAGCAACCCCCAAATGAATGAATTTGTAGGAAGAAAAAATCCGTTAGAGCATAGCTAGCGGGCTGCATTTGGTCTATAACCAACATTATAATTGTCGAATAAAATAAAAGATTCAATTAAAAACTGAATATGAAAAGGGAATATTTTGACCTAGAAGAGGGAAGAATAATTAAAATTCCTGAGATCAACTTTTATTGTCACATTTCAAGAAAACTGGACGTCTATTGCCATCCTTCAAAAATAGCTGGATATATAACACGGCTAAATTACAGAGTCACGATTTATATTTACAGTTTTCATGTTGAAAATGTTCTTGTAAATGTTACTATAGTAAATAAAATCTGAGTTATACGTATACCAATACAAATGTTTTGCACAAAGTGAGACCAGACCACTGGATAGTCTCAGAAAGGAGGAAGCCTCTCTCCGGGGTGAAGCCCGTTGCTACTTTCGTATGCACTTGAGCTGAAGGGCGAAACACACAGCTGCATATTCCAGTCCTGCCTGTGCCTGTGTCTCCCCACCAGCACACAGAGATCTCACTTCTCCTAACTAATTCACAATTTGGCTACTAGAACATCTTTTTCCAAAAGTATGCTCTAAAGCGAGAACTTTGATTTCTATTGTCAAACGGCTTTGAGATGCCTTGGAGATCCACAGTGTTCATCAATATTGTTTCAAGAAGCCCCACAAATGAAGTCACTAGTTTTATGTTGTTTAACTCAACTTCTCCCAAACCTATTTGGTCATGGAAACGTCCCTTTCCTTGCCGCTGTTAATATCCCACAAGCACAGCTTTGAAATTGCTTTATTGGAACATCACTGGAGTTCCTTAATAAATACTATCCCAAGGGACCTCCAGAGGTTTTGCTGGCAATGCAAACTTCTCGGTCCATGTGACTGGGTATCTTAGATGGCTGTATTTGGTGTTTGCTAGTAGTGGCAAGGGATGGGGGCTTCCATAATGGCCATTTAAAATTTATTTTTATATAAAGCCACATTGATATTTTGCTGCCCAACATGAACAGAATGATTATGTTTTATGGAGAGGGAGTGTAGAATTATGGGGTGCTTGCCATCCCTTTTTCCTTTGGTTTCATGGTGGGAAAAATCTAATTGTCAATGATGCATATTTGTCATAAGGTCTAGGAGGACCAGGTTCAGCATGAACATGGTCTGGGGACAGCAAGTGAAAGTGAGTAATCCTTTTTCTTGCGGAAGTTCTGGCCATGGCCAGAGAGCTGTGAAATATGGAGCAATATAATTGATTAGAGTCACCTGTTAGAAAAACCAATTAAAGCAATTTGTATTTTACAGTGTATGCACACATACACTGAGCTAATACACAACTCTGTTATTTCCCCGATGTGGATTTCATACAGAAGAAAAATAGCAAGGGAAGACTATGCAATCAATAGAGTTGGAGGTAGGAAGCCATCTAGTCCTTTTTCCCCAATTATTAATGTTAATGTCAAGGATTACTTAGATTTTTACTGTCTGATACTGTAGGCACCAGCCCCATGTGGCTACTTACATTTAAATTCAAATGAAGTAAACATAAGCAAATTACAAATTCAATTTGTTGCACTAACCACATTTCAAGTGTTCAATAGTAGCCACTTACGGACAAGTGGCTACTGTGTTGGGCAATATCTCCACTGGCTGCAGAGACTTTAGAAAACTGTGATATGGACACTCTTGAACTGGGAATAGTTTCAAACAAATTCCTAAATAACAAAGGCAAAGGCGTTGACCACTTGTTCCTGTCTTATATACAAATACACAGTTATTTTCTCTAAATGGCCAATTCATGTGCAAATATAGAGAGTGGAGGTCATTCCCAAACCTTCATGGATGACCACATCTGTTGGGCAGAGGGATCCTCATGTACACACCTGCATTTGATGTTCCTACCGTAAATATCAACCTAGTAGTCAGTGAGGTTCATTTTAGTTATTTTCTGTTAGCAATGCAGCAAGCAATTCTTCCAATTTCTCAAGCTTGCTACCTTCTTTCTTTGCCTGAAACTACTGCAAGAAGGTGGGGGAGATAAGCAAAGTTCAAACCCAGAGGGTTTGCAAATAGAGCATTGCTAGAAATCTTTGCTGGGACCAAATTCAGAGTCACCAAATCATGACTCACATGGCACTTGATGTTAATACCTTTTTTGTTGTTGTTCTGGGAGAGAAAAAAATACACACACACACTTTTTCTCCCCCTCAAAGCTTTCAGCCAGTTGCAGCTGATGCCTCCTACCTGTCAGCTAGCCATTCTGTCCCCTCACTACTTCAATAAGTTTAATATGCACACCTATATCTTCCTGTATGCATCAGGAAAGCCAAGAAGATGGACAAACAGAATCAAAGAATGACTCCAGCAACCTGGTAACCCAATCTCTCCCCTGTCCATCATTCTGTTTCTTGAACTCATAGCAGATTAGTTCTGAAAGTTAGCTGAGGCTGGAAAGCAGTGGAGATAAATTATGAAGACCCTCTACCTGTACTTCGAAAGATGCTTATTGCCGCATTTCCTGCTTCACCTATTTCCTATCCTACTAGTTTCCACCATTGATGAGGCCAAATGCAACTCATGGTTTTGCTGTCAGGTACCTTCTGACATGCTACTCTGTACTGAGTTGCCCCTTTATGGTGATGGTGAGAATCCTTCCTTCAGAGGACTATGGGACTTGTGTATTCTAATTAGAACCTGAATACATCCATGAAGGTTTGGGAATGACCTCCACTCTCTATATTTGCACATGAATTGGCCATTTAGAGAAAATAACTGTGTATTTGTATATAACTGTGTATTTGTATTCTAATTAGAACCGTGTTGTAGGTAGAAACTGGATCCCGTTTGTTCATTGTGCTGAGATCATTCCGCAGCAGCTGATGTATCGCTGTGGTCCACTGAGCAAGGAGCTCTGTTATTTTCACAGTTTGATAATCAATGCTCCACTGAACACAGTTCCTTTTGAATATGCCCATTTGCTCATCCTCTTTGCTTAATTGAACAATTGCAATTACTGGTACACGCAACTAAATGTTAATTATTTTTCTTTTCAGATTTTTTTTCTCTCTTAATGATTTTATTTACGAATTAAAAGACTTTATTATATTTTCCACACCAAACAAATTCCCCATCTGAACCAGTGTGATACAGAGCCATGTGTTATTGTTAGCCAAAAAGAATTTTTAAGAAATGTGCACCATTCATTTTTGTAATAATTATGTAACAGTTAGAAAGCTAAAGACAGTCTTCTTCCATAACACTAGTGGTTAGACGACTGCATAGGTTTATTAGATTACTAATAAACTTTCAATCAAGGGGTTATCTGATTTTTTCATAAATATAAAAGTAAGACAGGAGAGCCTTCACTTGATTTTTTTATTTTATAAGAAAATAATCAAGGATGATATGAATAAAATTAAGTTAATATCTAATAAATAAAGGTAAAGCAGAATCAATTTTGAAAATCTGGAAAGTTCAGCAAAGTATAAAAAGTGTTTAAATAATACCCTTTGATCCTCCCAAGACAATCACATTAACATGTAGGTACATTTCTTTCCAAGGGCGTCTGGGTTCTCTCCCCTTGGGATGTGCTGTGACCGCTAACCTTTAACATCCAGCTGGGGTGGGTATTCCACCCCGTCTTGCTTCAGTGTGTTTTGTACTTTCACTTCGGTACTAAGCTTTCATTAACCTTAACTTTAGATTGGTAGACTTGGGTCACTGCTGTTCTGGTGTGGTCTCGCCACTGGGTGTCCCGGGGTTGGGCGAGGCTGCATCCCTGAGTCACGTTTCTCCTCGCGTTGCAGGGTGGGTATGCCGCATATCGCTACGCCCAGCCGACAGCTGCCACTGCTGCCGCCTACAGTGACAGGTAAGGGTCTCCCTTCTCCTGCTTGACGGCTACCTGGCAATTAACTTAGTTGGTGGGAAAGGAGATTCTCGTCCAGTCTTGATGGAAATGCATGAATGCTGGGGAGGCAACACCCCAAAGTGAGGTTCCATAGTGAAGGTGAACACAAGGCCACACAGGGCAAACGCTTAAGCCCAGTTCCTTCTAAACTACTCCTCCTCTCTGCTAAGGCACACAGAAAATGCTATGTTTTGTCCCTGTGCAGTTGTTTTTCAGATCTCTTGATTCCTGTGACAACACACCTTGCACACGTGTGCAACACACACACACACGCACACTCTCACACAACCCCTGTACAAGGTCTTCCATGTAAGACCACGTCTCCATCTAACTCATAGGAAGAAAAACAAGATGATCCTACAGGTTTGCCTCAGTTTCAAACACCCGATTTCCCTTTTTACAACTTTTTAGACTAAGTCAAGCATTCTCTCCATTGCATTTTTAAATTCGAAATAAAGGAATGGGGGAGCGTAGCTGGCATTCATGAGGAGATTCATTCTTTTTGGCAACACCCAGTGTCCAATCCTACGAACATAAGTCAACTCGTATTTGTGATGCACACCACATGTTAAGACTGGCAGGAGGAGGGCAGAAGTGCGTTGGAGAAAGGCAGCAGTCGGAATGGATGGGTGGGGTGAGGGCGTGGGGGTCCCCAGGCTTCACAGATGAGTTGGTTCCTGAAATGGCAAGCCATAGCTATTTCTGTACCGTTGCCTTGAAAAACGAAAAGTGTATGTTTCCATATTGAATGCAACTCCTTGGCTCTGTTTTCTGAGGACATAAATGTGAATGTTCCGATGCTCTGCATGCAAAAATGTCATTGAGGGTGCTATTTTTGGTAATGACTCCTTTAATTTAAAAATATGTTTCATGAATAAAACAATAATGATAACAATTTGCATGTGTGGCTGAGGCATGCTGGGTCAGACAGGTAAGCAGGCGGATGTCTTTGACTTTTGAATGGAAAGTGTCCGCAGTAGCCACCGGTTCTCCTTCCTGGCCTGTTGTGATCTGGTTCCTCCCTGGGTTTGCTGTGGTGTGCTTCCTCTGCACTTCCATCCCATTTCTCACAAGGTGTGCGGTTAGCTCACGGTAGCTACGGAATTCTTCTGAGATATTATAAAGCAAAATAAATCCCTGAGCCCCCAAAGCTGCACTTTGAAAACCCCATGCATAGACTTGTAACAAGTGGCTCTTTGGCAAGATAGAGTTGAGATCTGCTCTCTGGTAAAATGTAGGTATTTTATTATTACTCTTTATTTATAAACAGCCGTAACAAGTTCTCAAGGCTGTAGGGGTCCTTCAGAGAAACCCAAAACAGTTGTCAAGACACAGTTCTAAATACTTAAATTATCCAGTTACCCAGTAATCAGTTGCCAAGATGCAAAATATGTTTCATGGAGGTTGTTATCTTTAATACACTTTGACAATGGATTAGGAAAATAGGGTCAATAAGGCTAATAAAAACGATGGCAATCTTGAAATACTTAAGATCACTCTATAAAGGAAAAGGCTTAATGTTATTAAATTCTGCACGCTGAAGATTCACACAGTATCAATTGTAGTGTGGTTCAGCTACAACCCTTAATTATTTTTATGAAAATATCTCTGGATGCTAAATTCTCAAACACCCACTTTATATATAATTATAATCATAGTAACTTTAGTCTGCTGTATAATTATGAGAGTCTTAAACGGATTTATTTCTTTGAATATTTATCTTGCTTTTCAGTATAAGTGCATCTATCCCCAAGTTGAAAAAAGGTTAATTACAAAGATATAATTTAAATTGCCTTCTTCAATAAGACCGATCTAAACATTCAGAAAAAAAATAATGTTTAATACTAGTCTTCGATAGAATTGCTTGAGAATCTAGCCATCTCTACTTGCCTCTATCTAAAAATTAAGTTAAAATTCTCTGCATTTTGGAACACCATATGTGCAAATATATGTATAAAATCTGTTATTTTAATATTATTGAGGTTTCTCACTGGCAACATGTCCTACTGAAAGATTGTCCTCATTTTTGGATTGGTGAATCTTTAATAACTCTGCAATTCCCACTTTAGTGTAAGCGTTTCAGTTGAAGAAACCAACTAACTATACTCTTGTCCATGTAATTGGCCTCTTGTTGTTCATTAGAGAAATTTGCACATTAGGTCCTCTCGGTTGCTGTGGAAATTGATTACCATTCCTATTTAACTTTATTATAAGCAAGACGCCAGCCACATATGCAATCATTCATTGACGGTAAATCCAGTAATAGGTAAATTACCAGAAAACAGTCTTTGAAATGATATTTTTGGTTTGATTTTTAAAGTGTCTATATTAAATGGTGGTTCTTCCTTTTAGTCTTAATAAGCAGATACAGAGAAGGAAGGCCATTTTATAGAAGACACATATTTTGGGGAAAATGTGAAATGATCAGAACAGCTTTTGAGTCTAGAAGAAAGATGCTTAGTACCTAGAATTTATCTCAGCAATAGCAATCGTATAAGCAATTATTTTTATACCATCACAGCATAGTATCAGTAGTGATAGACTCTTAGTTCCTCTTGTCTAGAAGACAGGCAGGATGACAAAGAGAAAAACTTCTTCACAAAAAGAAACTTCTTCAGAATAAGAAGCAAAATCGGCAGGAACTGAGAATGTTTTGGGTAATGCTCACTGGTTGTCAATTTGATCAAAAGAGAAACTGCAACAAACGTTCCCTGTAATCATGAGATTCACTCTTCAGACGTCTTGAAAGCAAAGGAAGTTTGATGTCCCCAGTTGGTAGAATTTTACTTTTTATCAGCACAAATTAAGCCCTCATCAAATTAAAGATTCAGGGACTTTTGCAAAATATTGAACTCCAGTAACCTCAGAACTGTCCAGAAGGTCCTTAATGGGCACCTTGCAACTTCCTGCCCATCATCTTCTTGGTTCAATGATCACACACTGATTATCTCGGAGCAACCTGAGAATCTCTGAATGTTGACCTCCCGAATGAAGACCATCTGGTGTGGGCAGAGATTTCCCCAAAAG
Source organism: Avahi laniger (assembly GCA_963575035.1). Taxonomy (NCBI): domain Eukaryota; kingdom Metazoa; phylum Chordata; class Mammalia; order Primates; family Indriidae; genus Avahi; species Avahi laniger. The sequence continues at coordinate 23,543 of CAUYSK010113069.1, read as the reverse complement.
AAAAAGATCTGACTGGACTGGGTAATTTTATGGTCTCATTGACAAATTTAATTGGGGATAGGTGAGCATCTTTTTCTGGCGTTTAGGAAACATTTGGTAAGCACTTGACCTCACCAGATCTTTATTTTTAATCTCACATTGATTGATGGAAAGCCAACTGTCTGAACTCTCAAAGGAGATTGTTTTCTGAGCTTGAACCAATCAAAGCATGGCGGTGGGGCCTTTGGTCATCTGGTCATTGCATGTCACTTGGTGTTGCTGATGTGTCTGTGGTATGTTCTGGATGGGACAGGTCCATCACATCAGCTTGATGAATGGCTTGCTTGAATTAAGCCTGGGGGCAGGCTTCTCTTTATGGACTGGCTCTTGTTTTCTTTGTGTATTATGACTTGATCGTTGTTGCATCTTTCAGCAGCCAAACTGGGAGGTGGGAAGAGGGAGGATTCCCTGTGCAATGAATTGTGCCACAAATGTTTGGGAAAGTATGTATGATGTGTACATAGCTTTGAGGAAAATGTTATCTCGCCAAAAAGACAGACATTTGTCATGCTTGTCCTGCTTGCTAACACTCTAACATTCCCTAATGATCAGTGCATGGAAACGTCCCTCTACATGAGAGCAGAAAGTAGCTAGGTATAGACCAGCTAGAGAAGAAAGCAATACAGAGTATTTCACTCTGAAATTTCATCACAATCTGATTACACTGATAGTTACCAGGGGCCATTTCTCCTTTCACATAAAATATGCATTTCTTTTAAAGATCCCCAAATGCCAAGAAGCTTTTGACATATAATTTTAACACCGGGCCATACAGGTGTCTCTAGACTGAACAAAAGGGACCAAAAGCAACAGAATTTTGTTTTAATTTATACCTTTTTTGTTTGTTTTTTTGAGACCTTAAATTTTTATTGCCAACAACATATTAGACTGTACTAAATTGTACAGTATTGGCTGTATTAAATTGCTATTTTTGAGTGACAAAAATGATGGAATCTCGACAATCCCATATAGCTCAACTTAATAGAAACCCATACAAAATGCCGTAATATTAATTGTCTTGCTCTCTGTACACCTGAGTGCACACACCTGTCGCCTGTGCCTTAGGGTCTCACAAAGGATTCATAAGGGTATCTGGGTACCTCTTCATACAAGGAGGCCAGGGTTTATTAATTTCAAGCAGTCACAAGCCATGTGCTAGAACATAACTTAAATCTAATACAACCTTTGAAAGAAGGATTCTATTTCACAGATAAATAAATTCATATTTCTTAAAACTTAATAGGGATGATTAGGCATATCTTTGGGTTCATGGAGGATATGGTCTACTGTTATTTAAAATTATATAGGTGATATAGATAAATACACACGTGTACATACATAAATGGGTGGGTGGATGGCTAGATGGAAGGCTAGATAGATATATAGATGAGTGGATGAGTGGAAAGAAAGAAAGAAGATAGGGAGGAAGGAAGGAAAGGAAGAAGGCAAGGAGGAAAGGATCTCTGTGCTCTTATAATATTTCATCATAAGCTAAACTACAGGAAATAGAACTAACTAAATCCTTCTTTACAACCTTACCTCAACCTGAACTGAAAAAGCAAAAGGATTTGAGCTGATTTCCATTAGTATAGGCTACTTTTTATTTCCTGGACACAGATTAAATAATGGAAAAATGCTGTTGTTAAAACAGGCAAAAAATTACATTTAAAATGATATGCCATTTTATTTAGAGTCCTTATCCAATGGTCTATACTAGAAATTACGAGGTTGTCACTATATGAAGCCTATGAGCATCCTGAATGGAAAACTGTATTTACCATTTAAGGGTCTTTTATTTTTATAGAAAGGTGAATTTTTTTAAGAGAAATTGTACCTTATAGACTTGGTGATTTTCCTTTTTTGGCCACGTGGTAGAATACAGATAGTTTAATGTGTGGATAGCGCAGAACCCGTAACGAGGGCAGGGAAGACAAAGGAGGAACGCTGCCTTGCTTTCTCCGTTCCTCTTATCTGAGCCAAGTCTGATAGGGCTGAAACCATTTTTGCCTAAAAAGCAGCAGCAAGCCCTTGTACCTGTTCTTTGTGATGTGTGCAAGGAGAAATGTCAAGATCTAATGCTAGTGCTTGGTTTAGAGCAGCATCTCCCAAGGCCGGTTTAAGACCTGGCAGCCACCTTTGATGACATATTTACTGGTTGGTTTATCAAGACAGAAGCACAGGATGATGGAATGTGGTTGTCAGCTCTCTTTTCTAGGAAACAGTCAGGCTTTAACCATTCTTCCTTCTCATGTGCCGCTAAAAATAGATGTAGTTTATAAAATTACAACAATAGCAAAAGGTAGCTTTGTTTTCTTTTATAATCAATTTTGTTTTAAATGTTCTTACTTGGCAAGGTAAACATTGGCAGCTTTATGCTAGATCCCCTATCACATTTTATTTACCTTTCCAATCTTTTTGGAGAAATCTACTCTTGGAAAAATGTAGTGAGAGCATTGTAAAATTTCATGATGCCAAGGGTGGTATTTTCAAATCAACAAAGAGCTGAGGGCATAGTTCATGGAGGTCCCGAGGAGTAGCCCATGGCATCTCCCCAGTTGAGATCAGGATCTGGAAGCAGGAAGGAGCCATTCTAGAGTTAGATTCTAGACTGTTGAGTCAAAACATGGCAATGAGCTGGGATCATTTCTCTAGACCTTTTCTGATGCTGCTTTGTTGAAGTTGCTCTTCCTCTTAGTTTTTTTTTTTTTTTAATCTCTTCTGTTATTTTCACTCATCTTCATGAGCTCTCCTGGCTTCTGCAATTTCAAAAAAAGACGATCTGTCAAGTTGTAACAAGATGTAGCAGAAATGAGTCACTAATGTCTTTATTCATATCCTTCTGTGCCACAGTGTCTAGAAAAGGCTGTCCACATTTTTATTAGAACTCCAGGTCGAACATATGTGTGTGTGTGTGTGTGTGTGTGCGTGTGTGTGTATGTATATAGACTCTTTTATTTTTATTTATCCTTACTTTTCTTTCTTATTTAAAGTTCAGTTTCTTAACAGATTCATTTGCTTTTTTTGGTGATTCAGGGCCCCCTCAGGAAGAGAAAGTAAAACTCATTGTTCCAGACAGCTTTAGGCTAACTAGAAAGAAACATGTATGCCTGTGAGATTCCCATTACGAAGCACGTGTGCCAGCCAACAATGGATTTCTTTAATAAAACTTCCAGTATATATGGTAGTGCTCCCTTTGAAATGGTTCTGATTGGGTATTCTCCAAGAAAAAAAAATATGATAATTGTATTTTCTCCTGACCTGCTCTGTAGATTATCACTGATTTCATTTGATAGCAATTGAGATGGCTCTGAAATAGTGAAGAAGGGAAGGTATAGCTCTTGGCAGTAAGTGGCATCTCTGTAATATTTGAAACGTGGGTTTATGGATGCCAAGGTCTCAGTGCTAAAAAGCAGTGTGGCTATTACTGATAGATATATTTCCTGAGCTGCTTTTATTTTTAATTTATAGACATCACATATATACATATACACATTAAGAGAAATAGTGCTCAAGTTTTTGTTTCAAGAACTAATTGCCTTTGGTCCACAGTCTGTGATGGCTTCTTAACAACTGTTATGCTCTATTGGATGAATATGTAATTGAAGCAGTTTAAAAAAAAAAAATAGAGAACCAATCCTGTAATAGTCAACAGACTGGACCAACAAGGAGTTGGGGAGATATTAAAGGAATTTTCAAACCCAACAAACCATGGCTGTCACAGCCACGTGGGTAGACACTTTTGCCAGTGACAAGACAAGATATAAAAACTCCTTTGGTCATGTCATGGCCTAATTGCACACTTTTCAAGTTGCAGACCATTGACTTGATAGGCCGCAGAAAAGCAAATAAAGCCTGTCTTTTAAGTAGCACCATCAGAGCCCGTCGGCTGTGAGGAGTTTAGAGGCAGGTGTGAGGAAGCGCCTTTCCAGAGGTTGGTCTGCTGAGAACATGCACACCAAGGCCTGTAATGAGCCATTGCTGTGGCAGATAAAGAACCCCCCTCCTGGAAGACAGGATTCTAGGAGAATACAAGAAGAGAACACACACAAGATGGAATGTTAGCTCAGGAAGCACTTGTGCATATAGCACATACAAAAATGAAACCTCACCGCTTCTTTGCCTTGGTTTTTCTTGTTTGGTTGATTGGGTTTTAATTATTCATTTATTTAGTCCTTAAGGGTTATATGACAGATGCCATCTTTGGGGATAAGGTGGAGGTTTTTTGCTAAAAAGATCTAGTATTTCCTTTAAAGTTATCAGAGCAAGTTCCGACACTGTACCTGTGGACACAGTTGAATTCTTTTCCGGAAGAACTGATTTCTATTTCAAGATGATCTCGAATGCATGGGAACAGTCATGAGGCAGAAATAAATGGCTTCTTTTGATTTTTCACCTTGACATGAAGCACAACGATTGATTCCTCTGGAATTAGACGCTCCTCAAAATTGTAGTACATTTTGTATTTAATTAACACAGCATTTAGAGGAGGGACTCCAATCAGGGCTTGAGGGGCTGCGTGTTTGTTGGGCAAGAGCTAGAGAGAACCTCTATCAGGAATAACTAGTCACTTTTGTCATTGTTTCCAGTTCTAATTCTTGCTGTGTTGTGATGTATGACTGTTCAAATGATAAATTTATTTAATAAATTAATAAATTTCAGGGAGGTGAAACATAATCAAAGCCAAACATCCTTTTCTCTTAATTAACTATTTAGATGGAAATGCTTTGGCCTAAAATAATAAAAATAACACCACACATCTGATAACCTTAATCAGTTGTTCCCACTACTTTTGTAGGCCTGGAATTCTTTTAGTTGGAAAAATAAGATTGTTCGATGCTTCTAACAAGCAGCCTCTCCATCCTTGACTCCTTTCACCATTCTAATTTTGTCATGTAAAATTTTAGAATGCATTCAAAGATGAAGAACTTGTTTTCTTCACCATTTCTACGTCGTTAGAGGGTTTGTGGATTTCTCCTACTAAATAGATGATAGGCCCAGGTCGTGGAGTTGGGAGGTATTTTCAGAATCCATCCTGGAAATACCAGCTCCATTGCTTTCTCAGAATGATAGTTTCCACACTATTTGTTTTTATTTTCTTCAATGTCTCACTCCCAAACTTAAAATTCACAAATAAAAGGGGGAAAAAGTGATTACCTTAGTCTCTTCTGAAACTTCAAGATGGGACTGGGACGTTTTAAAAGTCTTAAGAGCCTTGCTATGCAAAGTGTGGTTTCCAAGCCAACAATATCTGCCTCACCAGGCACTTGCGAGAATGTAGAATGTCAAGCCCCACCCCAGCCCTGCTACAGGGGAACCTGCACGTTCAAAATTTCAGAGTGATTTGGATGAAGTTTGAGAAGTGCTGCTTTAGAGGACAAGCTCCAATTCTACCCCAGTGTACAGTAAATAATGTCGACACAGGGTTCTCCCTCCACAAACCTTGCAGGATCTAAGAGGATTTGTCTTTGTGAATTATTGGGTTGGTGCCATCGCCTACCTTCTCCCCTTCCTCAGTGAGAAAATAAGAGCTGTCCATGGTTAGGCATCCCTCTAAATCAATTCTGTTTTGACTTCTCCCGGCAACTGGCCTAGGCTCACAATTTTTTCTTTATCTCCAAAAGATCCATGGGTAGAGAAAGTGATTTTGTGCTGATAATCTTGTTGATTACATAATAGGTTCACATTAATATAAAATGGACCCTGGGAAAGTCCCATCTGATCTATCTTAACTTTATTGATCCTCAGTTTTTTCATGTGCTAAATGAGAGCATAATCCCAAATTAGAGTCAGAAAGAGATGAAGAAGGTGAACATTATTAACTGAAAGAGGTAGTACAAATGTTGCCGATTGACAGCTGTTTTAGAGTGTATGCTAGGATTCGTAAGCATTGAGTAGGCAAGGGCAGCTGGAATTAAATTAAATGCATTTAAAAATGCAAGGTCTTTTGTAGAGTAGGCAGTTTCTAAGACCCACTGTAACACTGACATTGTGGGAATCTCTGCCTTGCTCAACAGCCCAGGACTTACAGGTGTCAGGGCTGTGTCAGGATTTGGAATAGGATCTTTTATACTTACGGTATGTACTTTTTGATTTATATATGCAGTAGAAAATCATTGCTATTGACATATAGAATATAATCCCAGATGTAGATTTAGACCAGAGTCTGAATCTCAGTAGAGTTACTTACTACGGGAGATAATTTGGGCAGCCTCATTGAACCGTTTGATCTTCACCTGCCTCATCTATAAAGTGTGAATGATGGGTGGTCATCACCTCATTGGGTTGTTGTGAGAATTAATTGTGGTCGTGAACAGAAAACCCCTCAAATAGAACCTGACACTTAGTAGCACTCAGGATATTAGTAGCAGTAATAGTAATAACAGCATCACTGAATGATGGGTTGTTTTTTTTTTTCTTTTTGCTCTTGATTTTTTTTTTAAAAAGGATTTTCCTGTGGAAATAGGTTTTAACTAAATAATTTTGTTTTTTTTTTTAAATCTTGACTTCTACCCTAGGAATATAAAAAAATAAGTTGGGCAAAAGACATGGGGAACCATGGGATCAAATAGCCTGTCCTCCCTGTTCATCCTCTTCCTTGGACATTAATTCTCTTTTCTGTCCAGGGAGTGACTCAGGCTACCCATGTGCGTTAGCTTTGTAGGAGAAATGACCAGTCTCCCAGTGTAAACCCAGCCCCCAAATTGCCGCTGCCGTAGACTTTTGTAAAACCATTCGCCTCCCTAGTTCTGGATAAGAAGAGAAATAGAATTTGTGTCCTTTGTATACTGAGTCTACACAGCAAAAAGAAAAAAAAAAGCACATGTTTTTGTCCCAATAAAGTGATTTTACATTCCTTGTCTCATTCAATCTGCATAAATGGTCATGTGCTCTTTTATCCCCATTTTCCAAATGAGGAAACTGAGGCCCAGAAAGGTGAAATGATTTTTTGAGTAGCAGGTGGCTTGTTTGTGACAGAGCATGGCTTCCACAGTCACGATTAGGTAGTTCTCTCTCGCCTGAGCCTGGAAAAGAAGTAGAGAGGGAACTAGGGAGAATGTTAAATATTGGGGAGAACTGAAATGACAAAAGTAAACTGTTCTCAAGGTCTCCGGGTAGTGGAGATGTACTTGGATTTGAATTTCCAAAACTCAGAGCTTTTTTGGTAGAATATTCAAATTGGGGACAGATTCACAGCCCTTATCTCCTTTTGCATTGGAAGTTTTTTTTTTTTTTAATGTATGCAATGTCAGCAATAGGACCTGTTCCTAAATGTTTTTAAATGTATTTTAATATATTTTCCCCTTTTCAAAAAAGAATCGGTATAGATCCTTCTAGAGCATTTTATAGTCAATCTATTTGGTTATTGCTTGCTTGTTTGTTTATCCCCTTCTTCATTCCATAGCTTGCCACAGCCTATTGAACTACTTATGACACTGGGCTAAACTGTGAATAAAAATAACAGGGCAGGAAAAATATATGAATCTGAATGGGGTTTGTACCATTCTGGAAGCGTATTAGTGCTGCATGTGGAAAGGGAGGTAGAATACTGATTATGAGCAAGTCCCTCTATCTAGGTGATAAAACTGACATATAAATTAGATTATGAGCTTCTGGACAGACAAGTCCAATACAGATACTCCACAGTGATTTAAAGGCCGTGAGTACGGCGTCAGACCCCCAGGCTCAGCTCAGTGCCTGCTATGAGGCAAACTCCTCATTTACTGTCTGAGGGTTGAATGAATGACATGAGTAACTATTTAGTGAAGTCAGCAATAAGAATTTTAATAGGAGCGTCTTATTCCTGCACATTATGTTTAATAGTCAGAAAACACTCATGGCTGAATTCCATATGGCCCTTCCAGCAAGTTTTTAAGATGAGTAATAAGAATAACCTGATTATTGTGAATTTCCACCTTAATTGTACATGTATAAAAGGAAGCTTCCTGGTAAGCATAGTTATAAAATTATTACTAATTATAAATAATATATATAAAATTACTAGGATATATTATAATGACCAATAATTGAAACATTAATAATTATAAAATGTTAAAACTAGTGTCATTTGCTTTAAACCCAGGAGACACAAGTCTCTGTTTCCTGCAAAAGCAGGACACACATGTTCAGAGTATTCATAAACGGAGAGATGAGCTCTCCATGCTGACAGGTTAGCATCACCTGAGGGGCTTTTCAGGCATTACCTGTACATGGGAACCACTCTCAAAGATTCTGATTTAAATGATTGGTGAATGGGGGTCATTGGTATGTTATTTTTTAAAAATCCTAGCTGAAATTCTTTTGTTAAAAAACAAAATCCTAGCTGGGCAGTCAGGGTTCAGAACCTCTGCCTTAGAACCAATAGATACCCCTGAATCTACAGGTAGAATGACTTTGTCTCACTGCTATCTTGGGGCATTTTGGCTAATCTACCAGGCCAGAAGGCCAACTTCTTGGGCTATAGGGATTTTCTAGTGGATGTCCTTGGAGGAGTTTAAATACACATCTCTCTGTATATGTGTGTGTGTGTGTGTGTGCGCGTGTGTGTGTGTGTCTGTGTGCGTGTGTGTTAGGTTCAATATTCAGAGCCCTGGATACAAGAAGAATCTTGCTAAGAATGACACTGATCCCGGGTTTTGTTTAACAATAGTGATATAACAGAAATGAGAGGCCAAAGAATGAGAATTGACCCAGAATCGTTAACAATGAAACTGAAAACCAGTATTATGTTTAATGCAAGGAACATTGACCGTCCGGCCTTCCACTTGCCTATACCAGAATTTCACTCTCTGACTTCAGAGCTAGTTTCACACATCCCCTCCAGCAATGCTGGCTACTATTTTTAATTGACTCTTAGAATTCAGCCATGGGTAATTTTTAGAAGGAAGAAGATTGCAAAGAGATGAGATTTAGCCTAAGGAAAAAAGTGGAATATGAGAGCGTTCTATGGCGGTCTATAGGACTAATTTAAATGTACCACCAGCTGAGGCAGATATAGATTCTAGATGGTTGACCTATGAAAACCATCTTTAAAGATAAGGAAGTCTGGTGATATAAGAATAAAAAGAAAGACCATGGCATATGCTATTCTATCATGTGGAGTTGTGGTTAAAGCAGAACATATTTATACTTACCCCCCTCAAACCTCAATCATATAGTCAAAGAGGAATCTAAACACTGTATTATTTTGTCTCAGAGGAATGGAAGATTCAGAGCAATATTAAGAAATTCCTCCATAGGGACATCACACCCATTGCTGATTGAATACCCTGTAGATGAATGACCCTAAAGCTCCTAAGCAGAACCTTAGACTCTGGAGCCAAGCCAGCTATGTTCAGATTTCACCACCACCACTTAGCAGTTTGCTCACATTATACAACCTTTCTATGCCTCAGTTTCCTCATCTATAAAGATGGAGATGGAAAGGGGGATTGTAAAAAAAAAAATTAATACATAGGTATGACACTCGGCAACTTCCCGACATAGATAAGAGCTCAATCAACGTTAGGTATAGCCTTTGCAATCAACATTCCCAAGAGTCGAGACAAATGTAGCCTTCCGTTGTCCTTGATCAATGACCATTTCTTTATTTTTCATAAATTAGCAATTCTCTCTTCTCCCACAAAGCCTTCCCAAGTCAAACAATATTTCTGGGAAAGGTGAGCTTTGCAAAGAAAATGAGAATGAACTTGCAGATTTCTCAGCAAGATTTTCCAAACTTCTTCATGGTAAGAAGTAGCTGTAGCCACGATTCCTCATTAGATGCACCCGCTCTCTAGAGCACAGTGGGAGTCGTGTCCCCTGGAGCTGGTCAAATAGCCAGGTCTGGGCTCTTGCTAAATGTATAAATTACCAGATCTCTCTCCTGGAAATTCCGATTGAGGTGATCAGGGTCGAGACCCAGGAACCTGCTTTTAACAAGCATTCTAGGTGATCTGATGCTCACTAAAGTCTGAGCAAAGAACTAAAAAGAAAGTATTTGAAGTGATTCTTCAGGAAAGCTTTAGAAATGTTGGAGTAGAAGGAGAGGTTGAAAATAGGAGGTAGTGGTGGAAGAATTGGTAAAGACGGAATTAGATGCAGACACAGAAGGAAAAATGGAAAGACTCACACAAGGATGATCTTGAGTAAGTTCATAGGAAATGGTATAATAAGAGGAAGAGGTGGGGAATCAGATACAGAGAGTGTGACATGATAGTCACCGTGGGCCAGCTTCTCTTTCAGATGAGGTTTTAAGTCAGTTCTCCTAGCAGGCATCTAGAAAGTAACCTTTCCTGGACACAGTATCAAGTTGCCGTGGTTGCATCCTCAGAAGTCTAAGTAGCAAGGTTTCTCTGGAGGCCAAATAGAAGTTGCAAAAAGAAGCAAAAGTTGCTGTAAATCCAGTGATTCAACTCCTTTACCACTCTGCACTTGTGCCATACCACTGCTTCTCAGCCGTGGCCACATGTTAGAATCGCCTGAAGAGCATTTTCTAAACTGCTGCTTTCCAGATCCTTCCCTGATCAGTTAAACCAGAGCCCACAGGGGTGAGGCCCCACCATTACCAGGCTTTGAACCTCTCTCTGAATGCAGAAAGTGGCCAAGGTGGGAACCATTGGTCTCCATTTAATTGGCTTTAAGTGTAGCCTGGTCACCAGAAATTTCAGAAGCGCACCAAATATTTACAATTTGCCACCAAGGTTGATAACTACTCAGCTAGACTTTCGTTATCATCAACAACCAAAGAACAAACCAGTTTGCTGAAAATCAGGTGCATTTCGAAGTTCAAATCCTTGGGTCTGTGTTGAGAGTAAACGGCACGCAGCGGTTAGCAGAAAGGCACAGATCCTGGTACAGCCTTTTTTCTCCTCCTGCAAGGTGGCCACACTGTGCAGAGCACACCTGCATTGCTCTGATCATTTCATTTTTCCTAAATTTGTTTGGGAATAGCAGATTTCTCAGCTACATCATTAATCTCCTTGATCATCTCTCTCTCTGGTCATTTGGGGTAAATGGCTTCACAGAGAGGGTCATAGATGATCCACTTATGGGCCTTCTAAGTAATTTGTGTTAAAGTTCAAGGTAGGAGAAACAACTGTAAATAAAATTGGCACAACATAGTTGATATAGACACCAATATGAAATCTGTGCCTTAGACCTCTGCCAGAATGCTTGGCACGTAGGCCACCCCAACCACTCTCTGCTTTGGCAGATAAGTCCTATTAATTGCACTTATAGTCAGTCGATGAAAGCATAGTTCAGAGGGAGGGGTGGTCACACAGGTTGAATTCATGCAATTAATGAACTCTATAGAAAGGCACTTTTCTGGCTGTTTATGGTGACCTTTCTGGGATGTGATAGGGTGGTTTATGTGGATTAATAAATATAAAACATTTATGTAACTCCTTTGGCATTGCTGTAGAGTCCATGGCATAATCTTTTAAATGTCACTACTGATAACTCTTTGGGCTTTGAGGTAGATTTGGTTTTATAGTCAGAAGTTATCCAAGCCAACTGCTTTGAAGAGGGTGAAAGGGAGTAGTCTCTTTTGTTCAGAAACTTGTTCAGGGATTATAAAGACCCTGTGGGTGAAAACAAAATCAAAACATATAGGGTACCAAAAAAGAGAAAGACAGAAGGAAGAAAACAGAGGAATGGTAGCTTTTTTTCCTTAAGAGTTAAATGCATAGTCTCAAAAAGCATATTTTCAAGGGCATCATCATATATTATAAAATTCTGGAATAATTAAAAAAACAGGACTAATATCTTTATAATCATACTTGTAGGTTACATTTTAAAATGTTTTCCTATTCATTCAATCACCATTTTATGTCTGTTGGTTACCTACAAATGGCTTTCCTCATGTTTAGCACATTGGACAGTTTCTTAGGGAAAAGACAGAAATGGAAAACAAGCTAGCAGCATCTTCTAGGGTTAGGGGAGTATGAGTTGGACAGAGCAGCCTAACTACTTAAGCTCTGCCTTGTAGGTATGTGAAGGCCCCTGTGGGTAAACCAGCTCGCCACTCTTGGTCATGGTAGTGGTCTTCTTGTGGGCACCATGTCAAGAGAGGTCCTTCCAAGTACTTATTTGGTGTACGTGTGAAAGACCACACCTGTAATTAGGAGTGCCCATGTCTTACTGCCCCTTGTGTATGTCAAAGGTGAGTAAATCCAAACAAATATCCAACCAAAACATCTCCTTTGTTTCCAGGGATATTAATTTTATTGCTCCTCAAACCTAGGGAATCTGAAGCCAGGTGTTGATGGAGTTCAAAACGTCTGTGTCAGAGCAAAAAGATAGCAAAATTCCAATGACAGGAACGCATTCTTTTAAAAAAGGTGATACATGAACTTAGTTGTGATTTTTGTTATGTAGAAGAAAAACATTTAAAAAGAAAATACTACTCTCCCAGCATGTAAAATTTTGTTTAGATTTTATTGGTGTGGAAATGACTAGAATTTTCAAATGAATGTTAAGTTCTAGGGTAATATTCAAATGGCAGCTCCATTTATATTCCAGAGTGTATCTCTTGCAACAGTGAAACTTTCTTAAGATGTTTTAAGAAATGCTCAATCGTTAGATACTTTTTGAAGCATTGAAACATTTCAACGAAACCAATCACACTAAGACCAAAAAAATGCATTTATCTTGGTTTTGGATGATCCATATGTACAGTAAAATCTAACAAATGAGAACCCAAAGCCTCTCTAATGCTGCTGTTGAGGCATTTAAGAGCCTAGCTAACCTCATTGGGCTGTTTTTATAATCTCCCTGACATAGACATTCTTATTTCTAGAGAAATAAACAGTACCTCTGAATTAGAACACATTACATCGCGGAACTGTCACAGCTGGAAACATCTTAAGAGAGTTTTATTATCTTTCGGGGTTTACTAAATCAAAGTAAAATAGCATTTTCCCTTTATATTTTCTTTTTCAATACAGCATCATTAAAAATAATTTGGCAAGACAGGGTTTTTTTTTTTTCAATTGATGAGTTCTCTTACCTTCTTTATATAGCAAGCCTAGTTTGATGAGGAAATTATTATCCATAACACGGCACCACATAAAATTCTTTTTTTGAAATGACAGCATTTAGTTTTCTTTCCTTTTAGAAAAATGTTTGATATTATACTATAATAATAAAGTCTGGAGTTTTATAATTTTCCTAGTTAGCTGCAATATATACCCTTTTTCCTTATTGACAGTCCATAATAAATTTTTTTAATGTAATCTCCTTTTAGCATAGAAATCCATATAAGTACAATTAGAAATGCTCTAGCTTTGGAAACATGTCCTGGCATGATGTTTTGGTAACACACAGTATTAATATTCAGTGCAACAGCTTGTACATGGTCCATATTCTGACATTACCATGATTTCCTTTAAGAGGTCCCCGCATGCCTATTTCATGATCTTTCCAAACTCTCTAAGTCCAAGGTACATCAGCACATTTCCTTGCGACATCCATTCAAATGCAGCCCCCTCCCTCCCCTCATCTGTACACATCAAACCAATTGGCAGAGAGCACATTCCCCCCTGAGCGAGCAGTATTGTGAATTTTATCTTCTCTTCCAGAAATCAGTTCGTCTTCGTTGCAGCAGATGAAATTTCTTGTAACACCTCTGCAGGTAACAAACATTGCTACTTCTTGATGCATCCATCCAAGTCTCAATATCCTTTTTTTTTTTTCCCTCCTTCTTCACATGCTGCAGTTGGTCACTCTAGAAAGTTTACTTAAGAAAAAAAAAAAAAAAAGATCATATATCTGTAGAGTATAGCTGAAGCCTTCAGGCTCTGCCATATAAGAAGACATTAGGCATTTTGCTAACTCTGATGTTTTATTTCTGGTTTTAATAATACATGGGCCAGAAAAGTAAGACTGTGTTGGATGAATCTACAATATAAATCTCATGGTATAATCAGTGTGTTTATGGTAAAATACCAAACAGGGAGATTAGGTACACAGATGTGTGACTTCGTGTTTTTTGATGTATTATGTCTGAGTTCACAGAGATTGATATGTGAATTATTTGGGATCTTTATGGAATATTATAGGCTGTAAAAGACTGAATCTGTAAAGCTAGAGGCATTAGGGAATATAATTATCTCTGTCTCCTAAGAAGGGGATCTTCATTCTATTAGCTAAAGATCCTCTATTTCCTTTCTCTTAAAACATGTCTCAAGTAGCAGGACTTAGAGAGACAAAGTGTTTCATTTTTGAGACCAGGACATTGCAAATTGCATAGCTGCATGATGTGTCCATCAAAATAACGCCTGTCTTTTTGCTTTGATGTGGTTCAGAACAGTTAACTTTGAACTTTTATTAGCATGGGATTACTTGATTAAATGCCAAGATAGGTGAGTGCCTTAACTAACACCAGATTTCTTTTGTTTTTCCTTTTTGTTTTAGCTTTGGTTTTTAAGCCTAAATTAGGACCAAAGTGCTTACCAGGAAATCTTGCCAATGTTTTGCTTTCAGCCAATGAGGGAGGACATTAGCACTCATTCCTGTGTAGTTGAGCCTGTCATGACCTTCGAAAACATGCACATTCAACTGACCCTTACAGACACACTAGTCTGCTACCTTTTGCCAAAGCAGCAGCAGAGGAAGGCTTATCTGCCAGTGCTTCACACCCCGTTACAGTCTTTGGTGGCAAAGAATGGAAGGGAGGGCAGAGAGCTAGGAACGTGCTCCCAGCCCTCTCTTTTCTGAAAGGCAGGGTCAGTTTTATTTATATAGCTGGTCTCAGCATTTACATGGGTTTCTAGTCTTAGTGGGTAGTTCAAGAGGCATGCATGCTCTCATTTTAAAGCAATGGCACACTCTATTTCTATAAAACCCCTTTGATGATGCCCTGTTTCCACTCCTGCTTAACCCCTAGATCCAAGTGTCTCTGCTTCTCACTGTGAGAGGTGGCAACATCCTTAACCCTTCGCTAATGCTAATAGTAGAAGGGTGAAGGTTAATTGCATTGCTAGGAGTGGCAGGTGAATGTTCCTGGGATTCAAGAGTCATTTAACGTGTTCAGAGCCTTAGTAGAATGACGCATGCAACTAAAGGGAGAGCCTGCTTGGGATTGGAGTACGGGTGGGAGAGAATGTTGATTTTAAAATGTTAAAAGGCATCGTTTGTGGATGTGCTGGTATTCCCAAGCTTCTACCTTCCCTGTTAAACCCTGTGCGTGTTCCAGTGTGTCTTAGGTTATATTTTGACATCACAGATGACACATGGAAAAGTTACAACCTAAAAAGTAGATAGGTATTGATTTCGTTCCATGACTTAACAAACCCTGCCTTGTAAGCAAGTGATCCGCACACACTATTCCTAAAAGAAGCAACAGAAAATGAAAGTTCGCATGAGTATGGCAAGCGTTTCCATCTACCTTATCTAATTTAGAATGGTTGCTGAGTGAATTCTTAATGAATTGCTATCGATCACATTTCAAATTGAGAGAGATATCCCTGTTCCTTTGATGGCCATATTAATAATATGTGGTATGCTTCATAAGGTTCCATTTGAACTCTGAATTTTGAATCAAGCATGAAAAAGAAGACACCCATATCAATCAAATGTCAGATTATCTTCCAGCCAATCCACCCTCCTCGTAGAGTGAAAATGAAAAATAAGAACCACTCGGTGAACAAAGGTCATGACTCCTGGTTTCACTGAAAGCCTTCTAGGACATCATTTCCTACATGCTAGAAAAACCCAGTGTACCCCCAGCCCACATTCTAAACAGCATAGTTGTCAGGAGTTCTCACCTTATAGAAACCAACACTCTGTAGGGCAGGTCTATGGATTCCTGATATCTACTGGACATCAGGATTTGACAAAAGGCAAGTTCTGTATTTTTAAGTGGAGAAAGAAATCAACAAGATGCTTAAAATCTTAGTTTGGGGGGCTTGATGGCTTTTATATCTGAAACTCTTATAAAAACACATTCCTGTCACAATGCTGCCAACAGTGGATGCATGCCCTGGCCAGTTTTGTCTGTGGCTTAGAGTGGAGACAGAGAGATGAAAATCATTAAACAATAGCACTTTAGGATTTTTCTTTCAGTTCCCCAAGGAAAAGTGATGATTTTTACTTGGGATTCTTTTGTAGTGAATGCCAAAATGTCTATTTTGCTTTTGCTAGCCACATCAATGGTTTTCATTAGCATTTGTGGCCTATGAGACTGTATTTACAGGGACATTTTTCTTACTCAGTTGCTTGAACAATGGTATTCATTGTTTTGTGTTTATTTTGTTTTGGTTGCTCCTGAGGGACACGTGCTGTCTTGAGTATCACTGGAGTCTGGCCTTTTAACCACAGGGCAGAACACCACCTGGTGTGTCCACCTTGCACACTTGAATAGTTTCTCATTCTGTAACATTAAGAACCTGGATGAATTGGATTCTGTAAGATATAGCAAAGGGGGGAAAATGATTTTTCCTTCTTTATAGACTGGAGGTCTTCCTTCCTCTGTGATTCCTTGGGACTTTTCCAGGATGGGCTAGGGAGTGTAGTGGTGGTAGAAGATGGGTCTTGTATGAGAATGGAAATTGAAAAGCAAGTTACTTATTTTGATGGGTGGCTGGAAACTCATGTCAGTTGATTAATACCTATTGAATCACTGCTGTGTATCAGGAACTATTCTAAGCCCTGGGGACATAGTAGTAAATAAGTCAGGAGAAAGCCCTCCATCAAAGGGCTTCCATTTTAGTGGACAGCAGATCCCAAACCCTGTATATGAATAAGTATATGCTTGCATAGGAAGTTATGCAATAGGTGTAATGAATCAAAAAGCAGGGAAGGGATAGAAAGTAGGGTATGATGTTATTTTATAATGGACTTGGTGATCAGAGAATGCCTCAGGAGCAGGTAATATTTGAGCAGGGACCTGAATAAAGTGAAGACGTGGGCCAGGTAACATGCAGCAAGTGCAAAGGCCCTGTGGTTGAGGCATGCTTGAAGCTTCCAGGAATAGGACATCCAGTGTGACCAGAGCATAGGAGTACAGGTGAGTATTTTAGAGATAATATCTGGGAGGTATCCAGGGGTCAGAGCAAGTTAGGACTTGGAGGCCATGGGAAATATTTGGCATTTATGTGTGATAGGATGGTGTTGGAGGGCGAGTATGATCTGCCTTATTTTTTTAAATGATCAGTTGGACTGCTTTGTGGCGACCAGCCTGCAATATTGCAAAAGCAGAAGAAAGGGCACCAATTAGGAAGCTCTTAAAGCTGTCCCGAGAGGGGTGACCATGGCCTCTCTGGACAGCTGCAGATGACTATGTAATGGGTTGCTGAGATGCGGTTGTCTTGGAGCTGTATTTTGATGGAAGAACAAACAGGATATGCTGGCAGATTAGGAATGTGTGAGGTCCAGGCTGTGTTCAATGTCCACTCCCTCCCTCTTGCTCTAAGGGTATATCAGTTATTTCTGTGGTGTGCCAAGGCTTTGCTGAATTCCTCAAGGTGTAATAAGTTGCTGTTATTTATCAAGCAAATTCCATGTACTAGCAAGTGTGATAAATTATATATATGTGTGTGGGTATATATAACAGCTGAATGAGGTAGGTGTTATCATCTGTTTTGAAAAGTAAAAAAAAAAAAAAAAAAAGTAGTATGCTCAGGCCCAGAGAGGTTTGGTAACTTCCCTACAGTCACACTGGAGTCCATGTGATACCAAAGCTCTTTCCACTGGGTCACACTGTCTCCACACATGCTGCTATTTCCCTGACCTTGGAACATTGACTTTCTGCCTCCAGAAGGAATTCTGCTTTCTCCAGCTGTGCTGTCTTGCTTCTGGAACACTCGTACGTGTGAGTTGGAGGACATGGTTAACATTTCGAGGGACTGCAGCGCCCTGGACGGTTCTCTAATGGTTGTTCCACTGGAGGTTTCTTAAAGTCGCCCCCTTTAGACGGTAGACGTATGTTCAGTGCTCCTGTGTGCTGGGCACCGGCTCAGGTGTAGGGATGGAGATGCCCGGTTTCAGGGAGCATGTTTTGCATTAAGGGAGATGGGTGGCTACACAAAGTATATTCTAGGTCAATTCGCCAAATGTCTCTTTTTTTTGCTGAAAAATCAAATAACCTATTCCCTGAAAACCACCAGTTTGAACCAGTCGTTTTTTCCCACAAAAATCCAAGGTGGAAAGCTCCTAGCTTCCCCCTACACCCAGACAGAGTATGTGTGTGCTGGGGGTGGGGCAGGTGCAGGCTGGGACCCTCTCCAGCAGCAAAGCCTGCTCCCTGCCAGGACCCAGAGTGGTGATCAGAGAAGCCAGCCTGGGGCCACATTCCTAGTTCCTGATGAATATTGGACATGGCCATGTGGGGAGGGGGAGGGGGTCTGTGAAAAAGCCTTAGCCAAATGAACCCATCTGCAAAAGCTGCTGAAACTTTCCCCCATGGGACAGGCTGCTATGCTGTTTACTAAGTCATTAATTATCAGAGGCAATATGCAGCCAGTTCAGAGGGGGGTGCCCCAACCCCTTCTTCCACCCTTCAATCCCTACTTCTGAACCTGCACACAAAACTGCATTATATTTAGAAGAAATTTCCAAATTGGCCATTCTTCTAATTGATCCTTTGGTGAGTCTCATCTAATTGTCTTCCTGGTGTGGTGGTGATCTGATTATTCAGCAAGGTTGTCATGCAGCAAATTGATCTGTGGTTAATTGGTCTGTTTCCAATACAGTGTGATGGTTATTATAATAAGGGAAGTTCAGGGTGCTGAGGGAGCCTATAACCAAGGGATCTTTGTTTCAATAGCAATCCCATTTACTGTAGAGCTTACTGTGGACAAAACATAGTTCCAAGTTATGTTTGTGCAGTAACAATACCCTATAAAAATTAAAATATCTTTAATTTTTACAAGTAAACTGCTAAAGACATCTAGGTACATCTGAATTAGCCTGAGTGGAAAATGCTGTATCAGTGCAGAATTAAATAGAACGATGGTTCTCAAATTTTAGAGGAGTCCATAAAAAAATCACCTGGAGAAATTTGTTACAAATGCAGAGTCCATTTTGTCATCTTCTTCCCTGCGATACCGAGTCCCAGGTCTGGAGAGGGAGCCTGTGGATTCACAGGCTCATGAGGGATAGAAACACTCCGCCATCCCCTACATGGGTTCAGCTGTAGGCAGGGTGTCATGACGGTTTCAAAGCACAATGGGAACTTCTTAGTGATTGTGGTATAGCAGTAGACACGAAATGAAACAGGTAGTTTCGAGTTTTGCATCAACGAGAATGTGCCTATCGCTCTTTTATGGGAGGCAGCCTTCCAGAGCAGGGGAACTACATATTCCCCAGCAGGACATGCAGTGCCCTCTCAACTCCCAGGGAGGGGTTGCGACCCTGCTCTGATGAATCCAGAATCAAGGGTCTTACCTCACATCTGCTCTGTTGGGGCTCAGAATACAGGGAGGTTTTCAGCCACACTGAGAAGACACAGAGCGGAGAAGGCCATCTGCTTGCCATGGGCAAAAGGTCTTTCCTTTTGGATTCCATAGGAGTTGGATCGATGTGTGACAGGATCCTTGTGCATAAGCAAGTTCGGTGGCTTTCCCTGTAGAAGCTGAAGATGCTTTCGGCCCTACTCTTGCGGGGGGGGGAATCATGGGGCAAGCTAAGGAAGTGAGCAGAAATCACAGTCAGAAATTTCAGAGCCAAGTAGAGATGATTCCAGGTTGTTGTCTCTCTTTGTGTCTCTTTTAGAGGTTTTTCTGTATTTGGAGCTGTTTTCTAGGTGTTTACAGTTACAGGACTAGTTCTGTCACTTTGAGAAGACAAGGGCTTGGTCACCCCCATGGCCAACAGCTGTGTAAGTCATTGCCCAGAGTAAAACTAGGAGGAGGCTACAATAGTCACAAAGGAGTGTAGTCACAAAGGAGTGTTCCTGCAGTGAACGTAACTGACCCACTGAGATATGAGGCCCAGAGCTCATACCATTGTTCTCAATTCTTTTCAAATATATCCAAGTAGTTCTCACCTTAATATATTCGGGAGGGTTTTTTTCCTTTCCTATTACAGCAAACCAGGATTTGTAGCCCGAGCTCTTGGGAATCCTCCCAAATCATCTGTGGGGATGAAACACTGAATGGCACCAATTGTCCCTGCGTGGCGGGCAGAGATAATCTATCCTTGCCATGACTGACCCCTGGAAGACTTTCCCCAAATCTTGGTCATTGTCTTCTCCCACTGGTGCACATAGTATTGGCCCAGACCTTAGAGCCTGAAAGTTACGGAGTTCTGGGCTTTGAAAACGGAGACTTTACACCCTGCACATTTTGTGTCATCTGATAGATGTTTACTTGCATAAAGGTAAGAGATTGACTGTTCATTTCAGACATCTACTGAGGTGTCCCAAGCCAGGAATTTGAAAGATCTTCTGTGGGATCCCACAAGCTGAGGGGACCTGTCAGACTGTACAACAGCAAAATGGCCGAGAGATTTTCCAGAAGCCTTGGGGCTCTTTCAGTAGGACTGTGGCATCTCAGTCTATGTCACTGCATTGATGAGTATGGAATGGTTGAGTTGGAAAGCATAAATGCCTATAACACTTTATGATCGGAAATGGATTGATTTATTGTTGGATCAGGATGGAAGTAATGTCATAGCCAGAGCAGAGCGAATATGTATTCTAGATGCATTCTCTCTGGATGGTGGGAAATAAACAACTTATCAGTAACTTATCAGTATCAGTAAGAATGCAAACCAAAGTATTGTATTTTCTTTAAAAAGCCATTGGGAAAGGTCCTCAAAACATGTGATGAAATAGGATGACTATCTGGGCAGGATGAGAATCACTTCTTCCTAGGTGTAGGTTAGGTTCTGATGTCTCCTGTCTACCTTGGACTGACCCACCCAGGGTGGACACAGGGACCATTGAGTGGGCCTATCGAGGAAAGTGAAAGAAAGAGCCCCTAGCTGAACCATGGCTCTGCAAATAGCACACTGTTAGAACCACTGGGCCACTCACTGATCCCTGGCAAGACAACCCATTGTGAATGCATACTCTGCAGTTCTTATCTGTGCACCTTCTTGCTGCAATTGGGCCATCAAGGACATCGGTGCCACCTTGTGAACTTCATCTGTCTGCCACACGGGGATGCCCCCAGCTATCTCTGGGACAGGAGGCCTGGGGAGGAAGTACTAATGGAAGAATAAAAGTTCTCAGGGGCATAAAAGCTCTTAACTATATTTTACTCTCTATATTTCGATTAATTAATTACATTGTTCTTACTGAAATTATGTGACTGTTAAAACCTAGTGTAGGGTAGCAACAAGACCTATTGTATCTCATTAGTATCCCACTTGTTTCAACTAGATTTAGACGATGTTAATAAAAAGTAATATTTACATGTCTCAGTAGAGTTGACAAAGCACTTTAACAAACACAAGTTCATATTTCCCATTCAACAGGCTGCATACTTATTCATTTTGCTCCAACATAACCTTAAGTTCAAGTATATCAATTTAAACTACATCTATAACTCACAAATTAGATCTTGACTCTAAAAGCACCTGTAATTTGATTCCTAGAGCTCCCTGGGATATTAGAAAAGAATCTCACAGTTGCCTCTACAGACCAAAAGTCTGGCCAGGATTGAGAGATTAGTCTGTGAAATACCATGTAAGAAGCTGTGTATCGTAATCTCCTATATATGTAGATGGCTTTAAAATGTATCTGGTTTCCTTTCATGCACCTAACCAGTGAGGGAGGGCTCAGAGAAGGAGATTTGCCTGGCCCATGGGAGCCAAGGACATTATAAAGGCAGAACTCAAACCTGCTTCCCCTCACCCCAAGCCCTTGGCTCTCCCCGGCGCCCCTGGTTACATTCTGGTTTTAACTTGTTGCTGAGGTCAAAAAGGGGAAGTCTCATGACGGTTGAAAGCTGTGGCAAACTAGCGAGCAAAGCTAGTTTGGGTGCGGTCAACCCAGAATCATCAGAAAGTGCACCGGAAAGAATCTTTCTACTGACTGATAGATTCTAGGGATGGGTGTGAGTGTCCTCGCTTCACCCCTGCACTAGACAGAACAGAGCCAGCCCCCATGGAGTTCTCATTACAGGGGCGGGAGAGGTAGATAAGTAAACAAAATTATTAAAGATTTTCCATCTTACCTGAAGGATTGGAGACAGCCCTTAAGCAATGGCAGTCAGAGGAGTAGGCATCTCTCTGGGGAGGTGGCATTTGATCTGAAACAAAGGATGACAGATGGAGGGTGAGCAGGTGCCAGGACCCTAAGAGAACAGATTTGCGGGTGTGTCCAAGAACTATGAGGGAGGACTGTGTGCCCGGACCACGGGGAGGTTGAAGAGGAAGATGAGGATGGAGAGAGGGGCAGAGGCGACTCCTGCAAATTTAGATCTTATTCCGGGGTCAAGGGAAAGCTATGGAAGGGTTTTAATCAGGGAAGTGATAGGATTAGACTTACCTAGATCTATATTTAGATGGATAGAGAGAAAGGATGTATGGATGGGCAGAGAGACTTGAGAGATTTGATAAATGTAAATGGCTATTGGTTTGAAGGGGTAAGAGTTGAACAAAGGACGTGAGATTTAAGACTACGTTGGTTTTGATGAACTACTAGGGGCTTATGGTGTGCATGGATTGAAGTGGACACATTTAAGATTTCATCCGAAATTGCTGATGGAAGGGATGTGGGGACATAGAGAACATCGTGACCCGATTGTAGCACTGCCCTCACCCTGCTCCCTTGGCCAGGGATGGATGGTATGGAGGATGAGCACAGGGCAGGTCAGGTCCCAGCATGGCCATCCTATGACATTTAACCATCATTCCCATTGAGGTCCCAGGGAATCACTGCTCTGCCTTTGGGCTGTGCTCAGCCAACTCTGAGGACATCAGCTTGCTGACGTGCCTGGCATTTCTGCTGCAAAAATAGTGCTCCAGTCCACATCTTCCCTAATAACCTTGTGTCTAAATTGTAGTGTCACACAAGGGCGTGTTTAGAAATTAGCATTTGAAAAGAAGCCTCCTTGCTTTCAGTTTAAGCTGACATGGTCCCTTTTCCTCTGTGGAAATGAAATTTATTAATCATAATAAAACCATCGGATTCTGAAGGTAGAGGTCACCCTGAGGAGAAAAGGAGCCTGGCTCATTTGCGAAGAATAGTTCAGTGCTGCTGTATTTTCCTTCTGCCTTGGAAGAGAATGCTGCCAAATTATTACCTTGGGTTTTCCATGAAGGTTGAAACGATGCCCAGTGTTACAGCGCAATAAGGATGTACCATTTAAGTATGCAGTAGGAAGAGGTGGGGGCTATGTTTCCATTAAATACCTTCAGACTACCAGTATGTTGTCACCCCAAAAAAGGAAATTATTGCCACAGTAAAACCTGTCCCCAAATCTAAAAAATTGTCCTCAATTTGTATGTTCACATTCATTTTGAAGGAACACTATGTCATAGCCTCACTTAATAAATTCCCAAAGATTTTCAGTTTGCCTTTGCAGTTTATGTCCTATTCATGTAACCACCTTTGCCAAATGAAAGTGCATTAACAA